>QRFJ01001507.1:475827-563613 GCA_006176705.1 Cocos nucifera
AATAGTCCATTCCCCATTGCGCAAATGGCCAAGGTGTACTTAAGCAGAGCAAGCTCAGAGGTCGACTATCTTTGTACGTTTGCATTCTCTCTTGACAGCGATCACATTTTTTCACATACTTCATGAAATTGCGAAACAAGGTCGGCCAATAGTACCCTTACCGAAGTAGTCTTTGCGATGGGGACCTAGCTCCTACGTGACTTTGCAGGCGAGCCTTCATGCCCTCCTAGATGCGAGGTCGGCCTCTGAAGGTGGAGATATCTCAATAGCAGGAGGGAGTACGACCTCTATATACAACTTGCCTTCAATGTAAAAACGTAGCGGGAGGCTTGATTCCTGAGCTTCCGAGCTTCTTTCGGATCATGAGGAAGGACCCCTTCCTTGAGGTAGGCAATCAATGGGTCAATCCAGCTCGGCTCAAATTTTCATGTGTGGAGATAACCTGCGGTTCTCTCATGGTTGGGCACTTCAGAACCTCCAAGAATACTTCTTTGGGAAGCTCAGATCGGGGCTAAAGTGGCCAACTTGGAGAGAAGATCGGCTCTACATTTTCCATCCTCGAAATTGTCGGATGTCGAAACTATCAAAGGCCCGGGGTCAAATCCCTCACCTTCCCCAAGGTATCTCACCATACTGTTCTCCCATGCCTCGTAGCTGCCATTAACTTGGCATTACCACCGCTGGAAATTCGTTGAAGACTTGAAGTCAATCTACTTTTAAATTCTTCGTTATTTTTAATCTGACGATCAGCGCTTCATATTCGGCCCCATTATTGATCATAGAAAACTCGAAGCGCAGTACGTACTCGACGACGATGCCCTCAGGACTAATTAAGACCAGCCTCGCACCAGCTCCGATGGAGTTGGATGAGCCATCCACATGCAGAGCCTAAAAGCCTTTGGGGTGGTCAGCACTTTCCTCGAGGAAGTTCGGCTGTGATAGCAGGGCGTCGGTCTCATTCTGTTCAGGCTCAAGTTCGACTGGAATGGTACATTCTAATTACAGAATCCACCACATATCTGAGCCTTGATCGATGGCCTGGGTCAATAGTTGATGTCAAACTTTGTGAGCTCGATTGCCCATTTTGTGATTCTCCTAGAAGCATCTACTCGGTGCAGGACTGCTTTTATTGATTGGTCCTTGAGGACCGTAATGGTGTGCTCCTGAAAATAAGGTCAAAGTTTTCAGACAGTAATTAGAAGAGAGTAAATCAGTTTTTCTAGCATTGAGTACCTAGTCTCCGCATCCCTCAAGACCTGGCTCACATAGTAGATCGATCGCTGCATCTTCGCTTCTTCTTTGACCAGGACTGCCGCCAGGGCCACTGGGGAGACAGCCAGGTACAAGAATAATTTCTCTCTAGATTTAGGCTTTGCCAGCAATGGGGATGAGCCTAGGTAGTTTTTAAGTTTCTTGAATGCCTATTGGCACTCTGCTATCCAGTAGAAGTTCTTTGATTGCCTGAAAACTTGGAAGAAGGGCACATATCATTCGGCCAATCTTGAGACAAAATGATTTAGGAACGCCACCTTCTTGGTCAGGCGCTAAACTTCTTTGATCATTTTCAGGACGGTCATCTCCTGAATGGCTCAGATTTTCTCGAGGTTTGCTTCAATCCCACGTCTTGACACCATGAACCCCAGAAACTTTCCTGAGGTCACGCCAAAGGTGCACTTAGTCAGATTCTGTTTCATCTTGTGCTTTCTGAGTGTACCGAAGATCTCTTCAAGGTCGATGAGGTGGTCTGTCGAAGCTCGACTTTTGATGAGCATATCATCCACATACACCTCCATGTTGCGGTCGATCTGCTCCTTGAAGATCTTATTGACCAAATACTGGTACATTGCCCCTGCATTTTTGAGCCCAAAGGGCATGACCCAGAGAAGGCGTCCATGAAGGTAAGGAGCTCGTAGCTCGAAGTCACATCCACTAGTTGATCAATCCTGGGTAGATGGTAACTATCTTTCGAGCAGATCTTGTTCAACTTTTTGAAGTCAATGCACATCCTCCATTTGTTGTTCGTCTTTTTGACGAGGACCACATTTGAGATTCAGACCGGATAATTAACTTCTCAGATGAGTCCAGCTTTGAGGAGCTTGTCTACTTCTTCAGCGATGGCTTTCTGCCTCTTCGGAGTGAGGTGGCGTATCTTTTCTTTTATCGATCAATGCCTCGAGTCAACGGCCAGTCGATGCTCCATGACCTCGGTGTCAATTCCTGGCATATCTGCTGGGGTTCAGGCGAAGACGTCTGCATTTCTTCTAAGGAAGGTAATGAGTTGCTCCCGAACTTCGCCTGCCAAGTTGGAGCCGATCTATACCACATGCTCGACATTCCCATCATCTAAGGGCACAGAGATGAGGTCCTCCATAGGCTCGCCCCGTTCTTCAGTGAGGTCATCTCGGACATCCAATTCGTCAACAAGATAAGAGTTGGACCGCTCTCCCTTATGTAGGACGATCGAGTAGCAGTGCCTTGCCAAAGCTTGGTCTCTCCTGACCTCTCTAATTCCATGATTTGTCAGAAATTTTATCTTCAAATAATAGATCGATACCACCGTCCGAAGTGCATTTAGACTAGATCGACCAAGAATGGCATTGTAGATGGATGGAGTTCTTACGACTAGAAAATCAACTTATGCTTTGGCCAATTTTGGGCGTCGTCCTGCTATCACAACCAAAGTTATTATGCCCTCAATTGGTACGGTATTGTCGGTGAATCCTATCAGTGGGGAGTTCATAGGTCTTAAGTGGCCATTGGATAAGGATATTTTTGAGAAGGCATCGTAAAACAACATATCGACCGAACTTCTATTATCCACTAAAATGTGACGTACATCATAATTGGCAATGTTCAAAGAGATTACAACCACATCATTATGCAAAAATTGGACCCCCTGGGCGTCCGCCTTGGTAAAGGTCACAAGTTCCTCGGTCCTCTATTTCTTCACCGATCCTTCAGATCCGTTGACCTCTTCTTATTGAAGTCCCTCCGAGATTATATTGATGACACCAAGAGGCGGCTGATCTTCTTGGTCCTCCTCCCTTAGTGGTAGCGGTCTCAGCCGATCCTCATGCCCTTCAAGCCATCTTCGTAAGAATCGGCCGAGTCTATCCCGCTCAATGAGCTCTTCGATCTCATCTTGGAGTTGGATGCACTTCTCAGTGTCGTGGCCGTGGTCATGATGATAAAGGCAAAACTTTTTGGAATTGCGTTTGCTGGGGTGGAAATGCATCCTCTCAGGTCTTGGAAGTTGTTCCCTGATTTTTATCAGCACTTGGATCTTCGGAGAGTTAAGGGGGGCGTGGTTGTGAAATCTCCGTTGGGGAGAACCTTGGCACTGGGGAGAATCTCGACAATGGGAAGAACCTCGGCGTGTCCTTCCATCGGGGCTTTCCCACCTCCAGGCCTGAGGGGGAGTTCGAGCTCGTCTGCGCCCAGAAGGAGTTTGAAAATGCGGTCAAACTTTACTTGACTTTCCTGCTTCTGCGGGCTTACCCGGCTCACTGACTTGCCGCTCGCCTTCGACTTCATCATCCTTGGTCTTGAAGGCCTCCTCAGTCCGGGCATAATCTTCAGCCCGAGCTAGCATGTCAGCAAAATTCCTGGAATATTTCTTTTTCAAGAAGAACAGCAAGTCGTTCTTTTGAAGCCTGCCCTTGAGCACGACCATCGCAATGGACTGGTCTAGGTTCCGAACCTCCAATGCTGTAGCATTAAATTGGGTGACATAAGCCCGGATGGATTCTCCTTACTTCTGCTTGACATTCATCAAAAAATCCAAACTTCGGTATGGACGTCGACTACTGACGAAGTGGGCTACGAACTGCTAGCTCATTTGATCAAACGATAAGATGGTACTCGACTTAAGCACCGAGTACCAGTTCCTGGCGACTCCCTTAAGGGTTCAGAGGAAAATCCGACATAAAATAGCATCTGATACACTATGGAGCAACATCATTATTCGAAAGGCTTCCAGGTGGTCGACTGGATCGATGGTTCCATCGTAACTCTCGAACTATGGGAGCTTGAAGTTCGGCGGGATCGGTTCCTGCATAATTTTTTGCAAAAAGGGAGGGTCAGCACAAACGTCATTACCATGAGAGGAGGGATTGTGATGGAGTTCTTCGATCCATCGATTCATTTCTAAGAGCCTTTGATCCAAGAGATCTTCACGGTCTTTGATCTCCAAGATTTTCTGATAGAATGGGTGCAAAGTTTCTCCCTCGATCGAGTCGTGATTCGAGCAGGGGCCTTCCCTTCTCTACTTCTCCCTTTCGGGGATCGAAGGCTGGGTAGCCCAAGTTGGCCATTTTTGGCCCGGACCATAGGGCTCTAGAGAATTTCGTGTCAGTTGAGCCAGTGTCGGGGTCTGCTGGTGTATGGTCTGTACCACCTGCATCACCTCCGTGAGGCCACGAATCTGTTGGACGAGTAGGTTGAACTGCTCCACATCCACCGTAGCTACAGATGGAATCTGGGTTGTCGGGACTGGAATGGAAGCAGATGGATCTGAGCAAGATCGGGCTGTGGAGGCCGTTGATCATCGGGTCGAAGCTCTCTTGGGAGGCATCTTCTCTTAGGAAAGAACTCTAGAGAGGAGGGAGGGAGATCTCTGGAGAGAGATCGTTGCTGAGCACTCTTTTTAGATTGAGGGAACCTCAAGAACAGAGGAGCCCTCTTCTAGCGCCAAATCTGTTAGTGCAGAAACTGGTTGATGCCAAATTGAACTAGAGTGGCGGAGGATGAGGTCGCCGTCGATGATCTATAAAACAACGTCCCATTCGAAGCTGATGGGGGTGGCTCCGGTAGGATCCTCCGACGCTCAAGTTAGCTTTAGCCAATAGAAATGGAGTGCTCAGTATGGAGTTCGACGGAGTTTCAAGGAGGAGAGAAGAGTTTTAGAATCTAGTTTAAGCGTATCTGGAGGATCCTTTTTATAGGCAGAGCTTGTTGTAACTGTCTTGATAAATGATTGTCGTAACTGTCCCGATCAATGCCGATCGTTATTGACTTGATAAATGTCGATTGTTATTGATTTGATAAATGCCGATCGTTATTATCGTGTAACCATTTAGTAGTGGGATCACCTACAGGAATCTGTCGACAGTCTGTAAGAAGTTTGACTTTCGTAGAAGTTCGGCCATTGGCCGCTGAAGGAGTCCGCAAGGAGTCCAACTTCCATAGAAGTCCAACCGTTGGAGGAGTCCGCAAGGAGCTCGACTTTCGTACCAACCGTTGGAGGAGTCCGCAAGGAGCTCGACTTTCGTAGAAGTCCGACCGCTGGAGGAGTCCGCAAGGAGCTCGTCTTCCGTAGAAGCCCGACCGCTGGAAAAGTCCGCAAGGAGCTCGATCACTAAAAAGCTCAGCTAAGGCTCGTTCGCTGAAGCTTTTCCGTGACTACCGATTGCATTATCGACTGAGCATCTGATTGAACTTCGGTGGGAGTGGGGTTTATCCTCAACGGACACTAAATATATATATGTGATAGAAAATAATCTATTTTATTGATAATAATGAAAATTATAATTTTGCCCCTCGAAGTGTGTTACAAGTATCAGCCAATTCTGACTTCTAGGGCACATATATCTAACAACTTCATCCATCTCTTATCCATTTTAAAAATGATGATACTGCAAGTAAATCCTATGTGAAACTCAGATTAAATATCATTTTTAGATATGCAATAAATGCACCCTATCACCAACTAATAGGTAAAGATAGGTCCTATCCCATTCAAAAATTATATTAATTCTATAAGTTCACTACAATAATTAAATGATATTCAATAGGGATCGAATAAAATTTTGACAGCATTTCTCCTTAGTTCTCCCGTGTAGGGAGAATAAAAGAAAAATACTGTCCAAAATTTCATTCAAAATTCTTAGCATACCGTTTGATTACTATAATTATCTATAGAATTATCTATAATTTTTTAACTATCCATATTAGACAATCAATTGATCATTGTACATAATTCTCTAATCCGTATAATTATATATAATTATATGAATGCCGAAGATTATGTACACTAATCAATTGATGGGTCTATCATTATGCAATGTAATAAATAAAAGCAACAAGATATAAACATCCAGAAAATGTTATACAATAAATTCTACAACATGAATTACATTCATAAATAATTAATGATGGCGGCGAGATCGGATCCCTCTCTTCCTCTCTCAAGTACAGATCTGTTGGATATTCGGATTTGGATTCGATATCAGTAATTAAAATTGGGTTTAGATCTAAATATCCAGATTTCGATCCGAATCCAATCCATTGATAGATCTAGTCCACAGCCACCAATATGGCACAGCCCAAGGCTAACGTCACGACACGACCCAAAAACTATGATATACAGATAATTATAATATTTATAATAAATATTTATAATATTTATTATAAATATTTTATAAATTATTATAAATATACATGATTAATAAATAATATTCTAAAATTAAAAAAAAATATATCTATGGCTATAGAGAGTGGATCGCATTGAAAGCTTCGAGGATCGTCGATGACGATGCTAGAGAAGGACGATTGCACTAGAGGTAACCTACGAAATAAAAGCAAGATAGTGAGATAGAGAAGAGAAAAAAAGAAGAAAGAGAGAGAGAGTAGGGACGGTCGGGGATGGAGGGCCAGGAGCAGGGGGCACAGTGATGAGAAGGTCGAAGGAGGCCTTGCACTCGATCGGGGGAGGATCAGAATGGTGGGATTTCGCAGGGCCGAAGGAGGAGGAGGGAGGGGGGGGTTTCGCAGGGGTCAAGAAGATAGAGTATGAGGGGTTTCACAGGGGGTCGATGCAGGATCGAGGATGGATGAGGGTTCATCGGAGGGAGGATTTCATAGGAGGCCGAGGGAGTGTCGGATGGGGGTTCGTCTGAGTGGAGATTTTGCTGGAGGTCGAGGGAGGATCGGATGGAGGGGTGGGGGGGTCGAGTGGGGGGAGAGGCGGTTGGGGATGGGGGGTTGGAGAGGGGGGAAGGAGGTGCAACGTCGGTCGATGGGGGAGGAGGGGCGACGCCAGTCGGGGGGAGGAGGGTTGATGCCGGTCGGGGGGAGGAGCCTCACCGACGATGAAGAGGAGGGAAAGAGAGATCGAGTGCACACGGAAGAAAAAAAAAATTTGAGAATTTTTAACCTAACCTATGGAAGCGGTTATCGAACTATTACCATAGATCTACGGTAGTGGTTCTATAATCACTGCTGTAGATCTATAGCAGTGATTTTTTATAACCGCTGCCATAGATGAGAAATAATTTTTTTCTTATTTTTTTTAAATATTATATAATTTTAAAATTTAATGTCCATCTTCACCATTTATTATCTAAATAATTATCATTAGAGTGTCATCGCAAAAGATTGCCTCGATCCGATGGCCCTAGCTTCATCGATCAGAAAAATTTGATTTCGATGATCACGAATGATGATGCGATGATCTGATAGATGAAGATCTCTGATGGATTCAAAAACCTGCAATGATGATTTCGATGATGTTTATAGCAAACTATCAAAGTTTCACTTCAATCGGATATGGTTATCATGGTCAATTTAGTATGGAATGATTTCGACCATTAAATTAGAAATAAGCGATCAAAGGGTTAAACGGCATTCGATTATGAGATAATTTTTTAATTAAATGATCTTTGTTATAATTTTAAATATTTTATATAGTGATGATAGTAAAATTTAAATTATTTTCATATAAATTATTCATATTAAGTAGATATTGCAAAAGCACGAGCATAACAACTAGTGAAGTTTCAGAATGGTTATAAAGAGACATATAGTTTTAGATCGTTCTTCATCTCATAAGTTGAATTTTATAATTACAATCATAAAAAATGATTAAAATAGTAGCCAAGATCATTTATAAAAAAAATTATCTCATAATCGAACACTGTTTGGTCCTTTGATCACTCATTTATCATTTAACAGTCGAAACTAATCTATACTAAATTGACCAAGATAACGATATCCAATTGAAGTAAAACTTTGATAGTACGCTACAAACATCATCGAGATTATCGTTGCAGATTTTTGGATCCATCGAAAGTCTCCATCTATCAAATCATCGCATCGTCGTTCATAGTCATCAAAATCAAATTTTTTTGATCGATGAAGCTAGGGCCATCAGATCGAGGTGACCTTTTGCGAAGATACTCTAATGATAATTATTTAGATAATGAACAATGAAGATGGGCATTAAATTTTAAAATTATATAATATTTAAAATATATATATATATGACAGTGGTTATAATTAACCATTGCCATAAATCAGATTATAGCAGCGATTCCTACTAACCGCTGCTACAGGTTTGACTTATGATAGTGTTTATAATGAACCGCTGCTATAGATCGACCTATGATAGTGATTTTTTATAATTGCTACTATAGATCCGACCTACGATAGTGATTTTCTCTAACCACTGCTATATATCGGACCTATAGTAGCGGTTACAAAAACCACTACCATAGATCCGATCTATAGAAGTGGTTAACAAAAATCACTGCCGTAGGAGCTATCACAGCGATTTCGAAAATCGTTGCCATAGTAAGCGCTGCCATAGACCATTTTTATAGTAGTGAGGCCATTTTTATAGTAGCGCTGCCATAGGCCATTTTTACTGTTGTTGAGTTTGGTATAAGCCCGATCTCATGCGGGAGGGTTAGTCAAGAAGGTGAGCCATCGACTTTTAGAATGGTCAATTGTTGATCTCATCCTATTAGACCAATCACACGTCGGTAGAAGATCGATCTCAATTTATGATGATTCATTCTAGATATCGCTGAGGTCGGCGATTTATTGATCTGGCTAGTAAGGTTGGTATATTGTCGATCTACATCTACTATTTTGAGCAATGCACCATACCTAACCATGGTGCAAATCAATTTAAGCTCCAGATCGATATATTTTGCTGACCTGAGGCTGATATTTATTTTTATATTTTTAGCGATCATTTGGATCGACAACCTCTCTGATGATGCTATGTGGCTAGTGATGATTGTCCATAACAATAGAAGGTACTCTATCCATTAAGAATTAGAGTTCATATGATAGCTTATTCGATGATAATTATAGACAGAGATCGAGGCAAATTTACTAAAATAATATTTTTGAAAAATAAAAATAAAAATAAAGCTCATTAAAAGATATTTATGAAATTACTGTCCAAATAAAATCATCCTTTCAAAGGGCAACTTTATTTGCCCACTTAGCATTCACTCATCCACTGATGTGATAGTAAGCACAGTGAGTCGTCTTTTTAAAGGGCGACTTTCTGAGTATATCAACCAAAATTTTTTGAAAGAAATGATAGAGGGGCCGCCGAAAGAACCGCACTATTGTAGGGTGACTCATAGAGTTGCTCCCCCCTCTCCATCACTTAAGAAAAAAAAAAACCAAAACCCCCTCCCCTCTCTCCTTCGTTGGTTCTCGATCCCCGCTGCCGCTCGTAGCGCACCCTTCCAATCGACGTGAGATCCCCCTCCCTCTCCCTCTCGGTCTTTAGCGTACCTCCCTCCTCCTCTTGGCCTAGCCACCCCCCACGCCCTCCCTCTTGGCCTACCTCCTTGCACCCTCCCTCTCGATCCCCGCCATCGCTTGCCACGCACCCGCCAACCGGCATAAGACCCCCCTCCCTCACCCTCTCAATACATAGCGCCCGTCCCTCCTCTCAGCCTGGCCACCCCGCACCCCTGCGCCCTCCCTCTCGACCCGCCTCCCTGATAAGTATCATAAATTCATCAATAAAAATATTAATTTATTAATTAATTTATATTAATTAAAAATTAATTTATATATAATTTTTTAAAAAATTAATATTTTTATTAATTAAAAAATTAATTAAAAAATAATAAAAAATAAAATTTTATAATTAATAGAAAGAGCTTAATTTTTTTATCACAATAAAATAAGTTTCGAGCAAAACGGAGCTAAAACGAAGAAGATATAAATTTTTAAAAAAATAAAATAAAATAAAAATTAAATAAAAAAGAAAAATGGTCAGTCGGTCCACCATCTAGACGTGGACTACCAGCTCAACAAAATCCAGCAAATCACATTACGACACGTGGCAGACCAAGACCCTTAAAGGGTCCACAGAAATCTATTGCGGCTCATAGGATATTTTGATCTTTTCACTCGATGATAAGAGTACTGATTGGCTGTGGTGTGTGGTGCGGTCGGTCCATGCGGTCCATGAGAATAGTAATGGTGCGATCGGATGGCTGCGGTAGCTTGCGGTTAAGATCAAATGGCTGTGGTTATTTTCAGATTTGATTCAGCTTCAGATTTCATGTGGATCGCCATCCAACGACAACGCTCGATCCAGGAGATGATCCGATGGTCCAGAATACTCTCAACATTGATTAGGACTCCCAACGCATGATTTATGACTAGATTTCCTCCATGGACGAGCAATCGGACGGTCAGAATTTAATCCAACCTGATCTGGGCTGATACACATCCGATTTTGATGATTTTTGGTCCATTAGATTTTTATTAATGGCCAGATTTCATCCAGAGTAGTAGAATTCATCCAAGACTCTTTTTAATCTAATTTTCACTCAAATTTCTCCATATTTTAAGGATCAAAGAGTTCCTTAGTCCCACATTGCCTAGAAAAAAACTCTCCAGCCCCCTAGCTCTATAAAAAGGACCTCAGGCCTCTAGAAATAGACGGATCTTGTGAGAGGGAAGCCAAGCTCAGAGTTGAAGGTTGCTCCAAAGCTACAGTACTAAGAAAAAGAGTCAGTCTTCTACGCCATCTCCACGCCTATGCTAATCTACGATCTCCTTCTAGTTTTCTTTTCTCTTTTGTTTTCTTTAATTTCTTGTATTTAAATTCTGCATTTGAGTTTTAATTTTAATAAAAAAAGCTTTATTGCTCTTTTCAATTCTAGCTCTTTAAATTAATTATTCTTTATTGCTCTTTAATTGCAAGTAGCCGCTAAGATCTAAATAATAGATCTTAGTTCTAAGCTTATTTTTGCACATTTTAAATTCTACTTTTATTTATAAATCTATTTTCTACTTTAATTTTTTTTTCAAAAATCCTTCTTTTCTTTTTTATAAGAAAAAAATTAAAAATTTTAGAATTAAATCATTGTCTCTCTGTGGATTTGACCCGACTCACTACTCTGTTCATAACTTTTAATTTAAAAAAAGTTGGATTTAAACTGATGAACATGGTGTCTTCACGATAACATCGCGTTCCTATCAAATTTTGGCACCATTGTCGGAGAGGCATAAAAATTAAAATTTTTTCATTTCTTTAATTTTTTTATTGCCTATTAATTATTTTTCTTATTTATTTTATAGAAAAAAAAAGAAAAAAAGAGAAAAGAATAAAGAAGATTAGGGCACGAACAAAACTTTCAATCCTATTTGGTGAGATCATTCCTAAACTCTAAATCTCTTTCCTTATTTTTAATATTTACTTTATTTTTTTTAATTAATTAAAAATTACCTACTTAAACCTAATTAAAAATTTCATCACAAGATTAGAAATCCTAATTATTTAGAGTATCCATCATATCAATTTTAATTAATTAATATTTTTTTTTGATGATTGCTGGAGGCAAGGTAAGCCTTTCAGAATTTAATTAGTTGCATGCATCTAGTTTAAATTGCATAGAACCTCTTGCTTGAAAATCTGAATATGCATATCATATTCAATCAATTTAAGGGTACAATCCATTAAACAAGATAAGGTAGAGATTTAATCATCCTTTCTTAGCCCATAAACAACCAACCCTCATATTGCATTAACCCAAACCTTAACTCTTAAAATCAATTAGACATCGACCCTTAAGGATATTCGAGCTCAATAGGATAAGAAAACCTTAGAGTTAAAATGGGTTAGGATTAATCAATTTAATTGGTATCTAAAAAAGTGGTTCAGGGACGACTAGGTCCGAAGGAAGGTGGTTACTTAATTGATTTCATTCGCTTACCTGGACAAGCATAATTAATGTCTAAGGCAAGCAACGGAAGGACTCCCGCCGATCTTACACTTACCTGGCCAGTTGATTGGCTAATCCTATACTTGGAGTGCTCGAAGGCTGACTTGGAACAGTTAGGAGTTGTCTAGGTCTAGGCTGATCTTAGGTTAAGACTAATTTGTTTGAAACTTGTTTGAAAATAAATTTTTTTACTTTAGATATTTTTAATCTCTATTGCCCTGACATAAGGTTGCCTTGGCATAACGGAAAGTTATATTGCATGGTTGTCCTAGGGTATGAAAAGGATGAATTAACTTAGAACTAAAAAATAAAAGAGAGTTTAAAATATATATATATATATATATATATATATATATATATATAAATTGAGGATATTGAGAATATAGTGAATTCTCCAACACCTATTTGGAGAAGGATATCGGGTCGACTAGTCAAAACGGATTTAGTTCCTATTTCAAATTCTACAACCTCAATATCCATAATGAATTTAGCACATTAGCCTCAGCCTCAAACCCTTAAGGACTTATGTTATCCAGTTGGTTCCATCCAACCCTCTTGTATCAGGTTGCCCCAACCCATAGCAAACAACTTTGAAATTAAACCTCAAATCATTAACATGCTTCCAAAATTCATGGGAATAGAGGATGTATATATATTCATTAAAAAATTTGAAGAGGTTTGTGCAACCATAAAACTACAATAATTGTCAGAGGACGAAATCAAACTGAGATTAATCAATTTTGTCCTTAAGGATAATGCCAAAAAGTGGCTTTGTAGTCTTCCAAATTAATCTATCATGACTTGAAAGGGCCTTGTGAGAATATTCTTAAAAAAATATTTTTCTCATCATAAAATAGCTAGAATTAGAAATGAAATAAACCAATTCTATCAATTAGCTAGTGAATCATTTTGGAAATACTTTGATCGATTCAAGAACCTCTTGACCCAATGCCCACACCATGGAATAGAAATTTGGAGGTTATGCCAAATAATCTATGAAGGGTTAGATTTAAATTTTCGAACAATACTAGAATCCATGTGCCAAGGATAATTTATGTACAAAGAACCAAATGAAGCCTGGCAATTTTTAGAAGACCTAGCCGAAAAAAGTTTACAATGAAAAATAACTAGAAAACTAAAAAAATCTACACCTTCAAGAGGTAGAATATATCAAATTCAAACCTTCCTAACTGCAAAAGCCAAAATTGCAACTTTGACGCGTAGGCTAGAGGCCTTAGAACTTCAGAGACCAGCCAATGTGAACCAAGTATCTGCACCCATGTATAATAGATGTAATGCACCAGACCATATCCTTGAGAAATGTCCCCTCATTGTGAACCAATTAGATAATGGATGTGCACAAGTGAATGCCACATATAAGAGACCATTGAACAATCTCTATGCACCCACCTATAACCTAGGTTGGAGGAATCATCCAAATTTTTTATGGTCACAAAATCCAAATGTAGACGGTCTAAGTTTCAATCAGCAGAACCTAAGGCCTAATCCTATGATAAACACCCTACCACCACCAGGCTTTAATATTAATGAAAAAAAAAAATTCTTTAGAGAAAAGCCTGGAAGCCCTAGCCAAATCTAATACTAACATCAATACCACCTTAAACAATTTCATGCAATCCATGGGCCAAATTCTGAATTCAAATTCTCAGGCCATAGCCCGCTTAGAAATGCAAGTGAGTCAGCTAGCATCTACCATAAGTGAACGTGAACGAGGTAGGCTACCTAGCCAATCTGAGCCCAACCCAAGAAATCAAAATGGTAGACCATCCCAAGGACATCAGGTTAATCAAGTTAATGCTATTCATTCCTTGAGATAAAAAAAATAAGTGGATAATAAGGTAAATACACCTAACACTAGAGAAGACTCGAGTACTGAGTCTTTTGAGCCACCTAATGAACAATCTACCTTACAAACTCAAGCTCCTGAAACTGATAATGCACCAAATCAGATGACCACAATCTCTAGAGCTCCTTTTCTGAATTGATTAAGGTTTAATAAATAATCAAAATATTTAGATAAAATGTTAGAGATATTTAAGCAAGTTCAAGTAAGCATTCCTCTACTAGATATGATCCAATAAGTTCCGACTTATGCCAAATTCTTAAAAAAATTTTGCACCAAGAAAAAGATGACTAACATACCAAAGAGAGCTTTCTTAGCAGTAGGTGTGAGTTCATATTTGTTAAGTCATATGCCTATAAAGTACAAAAACCCAGGTTCTCCAACAATTTCATGTGTCATAGGAGAAACCCACATTGAAAAGGCATTACTTGATTTAGGGGCTAGTGTAAATATTTTGCCCTATTCAGTTTATAAGCAATTAGAATTAGGAAAGCTTCAGCCACAGGGATCACATTACAATTAGCAGACCGATCTTTTAGAATCCCCAAGGAAATGGTAGAAAATGTTTTGATTAAGGTTGGAAGTTTTATCTTTTCAATCGATTTTGTCATTTTGGAGACTGAGCCAATATCAAATCCTAAGGATCAAATCCCAATGATTTTAGGAAGACCATTCATAGCTACTGCTAATGCTAAAATCAATTATCGGAATGGACTTATGAAACTGTCTTTTGGAAACATGACTATCGAGTTGAATATTTTTAATTTGGAACAGAAATCTGCTAAGCATGCTAATGTAAGTATAGTCCAACATGAAATTTATGAATCTATAGACATTAGCGATGAGGAAGTCGATCTTGAATCTATTATCTGGCCAACCATGAATGTCAAAACCTAAATAAAATACTTGGAGATAATAAAAATGGCCAGAGATGGGAGCCTTCCACTGAACCACCCATAGAAATGACTAAACCATCACCTGAGTTATCAAAAGAAGAGGCACCCAAAGTAGAGTTGAAACCTCTCCCTGAGCACCTCAAGTATGTATATTTAGGTCCAGAGAAAACCTTGCCTGTAATTATTGCATCAGACCTAAATTCTAACCAAGAAGAGGAATTATTAACAATCTTAAGAGAAAATCGAGAAGCAATAGGTTGGACCATAGCAGACATTAAAGGAATAAGCCCTTCCATAGTTCAACATAGGATACACCTAGAGGAAGAGGCTAAACCAACTTGAGATGCCCAAAGAAGACTGAACCCAACCATGAAGGATGTAGTCAAAAAGAAAATTCTGAAGTTGTTGGATAATGGAATTATTTACCCCATATCTGATAGTTCATGGGTAAGCCCTATACAAGTGGTACCAAAGAAATCTGGGGTAACAGTAGTCCAGAATGATACGAATGAACTTATCCCAACTAGGATCCAAACGGGGTGGAAGGTCTGTATAGATTATAGAAAATTGAATGCAGCTACAAAAAAAGATCACTTTTCTTTGTCATTTATTGATCAAATATTGAAAAAATTAGCGGAACAAGAATTTTACTATTTTCTAGATGGATACTCTGGTTATAATCAGATCCCCATAGCTCCTGAAGATTAGAAAAAGATCACATTCACCTACCCATTCGGAACCTTTGCTTATAGGCGTATGCCCTTTGGACTATGTAATGCTCTAGCAACCTTCCAAAGATATATGATCGGCATATTTTTTGATATGATTGAACGATTTCTAGAAATTTTTATGGATGACTTTTCTATCTTTGGACCTAGCTTCTTTGAATGCTTAAACCATCTAAGACTTGTTCTAGGAAGATGTAAGAAGAAGCATTTGGGGATCTCATGTTATTGTCTATACTGATCACTCAGCCATTAGACATCTCCTAGCAAAGAAAGATGCTAAGGCATGATTAATCCGATGGATCTTGCTCCTTCAAGAATTTGATCTGAAAATTAAAGACAAGAAAGGGATAGAGAATGCAGTTGCTGATCACTTGTCCCGAATCATAGTTGCGCCATCTAACAAACCACCTGTCAATAAGTATTTTTCAGATGAACAACTCATGTTAGTGTCCACTGAACCTTAGTATGCAGATATTGTGAATTATTTAGCCATTGGTAAAGTGCCTTCTCATTGGACTAGTCAGGATAAACACAAATTTTTTTTCCAAGTGTTTCATTTGGGATGATCTATATCTGTTTAAACAGTATCCTGATCAGATCATTAGGAGGTGTGTCCCTGATAATGAGATTAAAAGTATTCTGTCATTTTATCATGACCAAGCATGTGGTGGTCATTTCGCATCTAAGAAGACTATTGCCAAAGTACTTCAATGTAGATTTTATTGGCCTAATTTATTTAAGGATGCACATGTGTACTGTAAAAGTTATGATCGATGCCAACAAATGGGTCGGATTATAAAGAAAGATATGATGCCACTTAATCCAATCTTGATAGTTGAAATTTTTGATGTCTGAAAAATTGATTTTATGGGACCATTTTCAAATTTTTTCGGAAATGAGTATATCTTAGTGGCTGTTGATTATGTTTCCAAGTGGATAGAAGCTATTCCATGTAAATCCAATGATAGCAAAGTGGTCGTTAAATTTTTTAAGAAAAATATTCTCTCTCGCTTTGGTACTCCTAAAGTAATTATTAGTGATAGAGAACACATTTTTGCAATCAAGCCTTTACTGTATTAACGAAAAAATATAATGTTATCCACAAATTAGCCACACCATATCATCCTCAGACTAGTGGGCAAGTTAAAGTATCAAATAGACAAATCAAACAAATCTTGGAGAAAATTGTTAATGCCAATAGGAAGGATTGGTTTGTGAAATTAGTTGATGCACTTTGGACCTACCGTACTAGCTACAAGACCAACCTAGGAATGTCTCCCTATAGGATTGTGTTTGGAAAATCATGTCACTTGCCTGTTGAGTTAGAACATAAAGTCATGTGGGTAATAAAAAAATTAAATATGAACCTAGACGTAGCCGAAAACCATAGGAAGCTTCAGATCAATGAATTAGAAGAACTGAGAAATGAAGCTTATGAGAATGCCAAGGTATACAAGGAACGGATAAAAGTATTTCATGATCAAGCAATTCATAAAAAATCTTTCAATCCTGGATAAAAAGTTCTTTTGTATAATTCAAGGTTACATCTTTTTCCTGAAAAGCTTAGGTCTAGATGGACAGGACCTTTCTTTGTTAAAAAAGTTTTTCCATACGGGGCTGTAGAAATTAAAAATCCAAGCAATGGTGTTGTTTCTAAAGTTAATGGTCAACGATTGAAATCATTCTTGAAATTACCCATAGAATCTATGGAGGAAGCCATGGTTCTTTATGAACCATCATATCTCGGTTAGTCTATTATCACTATTTAGTCTGGCTGAAGACTTTAAACTTAGCGCTTGTTGGAAGGCAACCCAATATTCCTTGAATCTAATTTATTTATTTATTTTTTTTAGTTTATTTTCTTTTTAGGCTAAGTTGGAGAAGGATCAAAAGCTTCAAGACCCATGCTAAATGAATAAACATAATTTACACCCTTTTATTTGCTCTCCCTCCCTATTAAGGACAATGTCAATTAAAGTTAGGGGATAAGAAAAAAAATAAAAAAATAAAATATAATATATATATATATATATATATATATATATATATATATATATATATATCAAATTTTAAAACTATTTTGAAACTTCTTTTTGGATAAATCATATTTCAGGAAAGAGAATCTTAAGCAAAATAAACTAGGAAAAGTAATAAAGTTAGAAAGTATTAACTAATAATGGTAGCGAGTTAAGAAGCAGATTACTTGGTCAGATCATTAGCAGTCTACTTAGGTCATTTAAAGGCTAACAACACTTCTAATTGCACATGCACACTAATGAAGTATAGTAGGTGTTGATTATAAGGATAACTAAGGATTTAATTATCACTAAAAATTGATGGTTTATATATAACTCAATTAAAGAAACTTGAATTTAAGAAAAGAGCTACCTGCTTAAATAAAAAGTACAAAACATAGAGTATATATGGATTGCCCCAAACTAGAACTCTGTAAGTGTAGAAGTTCATATCAAACGATGAAGGAAAGGCTAGGATGCTCAGCATAATTTTCAAAAAAAAAGAAGAAGAGAAAGCAGTGTGAAAGCTATCTTAATTCATGCACTTAACTTGAGAGTATATAGAAAACTAACCAAAATATGTGATAAAAGAAGATTCCTTTGTCCTTTGAATCAACACCCAAATGCTAAGTTAGTATTCATGAAACCAAGTATTAAAAATCTTTAGATGAACTCTAAGAAAGTTTCTAATTAATCTACCACGAAATTTACTTCTAAAACTCAATATGTAGTCAGTGATACTGTTTAAATTTTTGATTTTAAATTTTAGATCTATTCTTGTGAAGGAGGATCTCAACGAAATATGGTAATTGATCTAAATTAAATTCTTTCTTTACTTGAGGACGAGCAAAGCTTAAGTTAGAAAGTGTGATAAGTACCATAAATTTATCAATAAAAATATTAATTTATTAATTAATTTATATTAATTAAAAATTAATTTTTATATAATTTTTTTAAAAAATAATATTTTTATTAATTAAAAAATAATAAAAATTTAAAAATAAAATTTTATAATCAATAGAAAGAGCTTATTTTTTTGATCACAATGAAATAAGTTTCGAGCAAAACGAAGCTAAAACGGAGAAGATATGAATTTTTTAAAAAATAAAATAAACAAAAATTAAATAAAAAAAAAAATGGCTCAGCCAGCTCAAGCCGACGCACGAAACCAGCCACATAAGCCGATTCAGTCATGAAAGCCATCAGTCGATCCATCATCCAGGCGTGGACCGTCAGCTCAACAGAATCCAGTAAATCACATCGCGATACGTGGTGGACCTAGACCCTTAAAGGGTTTACAGAAATCTATCGTGGCTCATAGGATATTTTGGTCTTTTTATTCGACGATAGGAGCGCTAATTGACTGCAGTGTGTGGTGTGGTCGGTCAATGCAGTCCATGGGAATAGTAATGGCACAATCGGATGGCTACGGTAGCTTGCGGTCAAGATCAAATGGCTGTGGTTATTTTCGGATTTGATTCAGCTTCAGACTTCACGCTGATCACCATCCAATGGCAGCGCTCAATCCAGGGGATGATCCGATGGTTCAGAACACTCCCAACATTGATTAGAACTCCCGATGCATGATTTGCGGGCAGATTTTCTCCATCGACGAGCGATCGGATGGCTAGAATTTAATTCGACCTGATCTGGACTGATACACATCTGATTTTGATGATTTTTGATCCATTGGATTTTTATTAATGGCCAAATTTTATTTAGAGTAGTAGAATTCATTCAGAACTCTTTTTAATCTAATTTTCACTCGAATTTCTCCATATTTCAACGTTCAAAGAGCCCCTTAGTCCCACATTGCTTAGAAGAAAACTCTCCAGCCCCCCTAGCTTTATAAAAAGGACCTCAGGCCTCTAGAAATAGACGGATCTGGTGAGAGAAAAGTCAAGCTCAGAGTTGAAGATTGCTTCAAAGCTACAATACTAAGAAGAAGAGCCAGTCTTCTACGCCATCTCCACGCCTACGCTAATCTTGTATTTAAATTCTACATTTGAGTTTTAATTTTAATAAAAAAAGCTTTATTGCTCTTTTCAATTCTAGCTTTTTAAATTAATTATTCTTTATTGCTCTTTAATTGTAAGTAGCCGCTAAGATCTAAATAATATATCTTAGTTCTAAGCTTATTTTTGCATATTTTAAATTCTGCTTTTATTTATAAATCTATTTTTTACTTTAATTTTTTTCAAAAATCCTTCTTTTCTTTTTTATAAGAAAAAAAATCAAAGATTTTAGAATTAAATCATTGCCTCTCTATGGATTCGATCCGACTCACTACTCTGTTCATAACTTTTAATTTTAAAAAAGTCGGATTTAAACTGATGAACATGGTATCTTCACGACAACATCGCATTTCTATCACTCCCCATGCCCTCTCTCTCGGTCCCTAGTGGGGGAATCCCCCCTTTTCCTCTTGGCCTGCCCACTCCGCCCCTTGCCCTCCCTCCTCCTCTCGGTACCCGTTACCCCCCTCCCTCCTCCTCCCAACAGTCTTCGGTACCTATTCTTGTCCCCCCTCTCTCCTCCTCTCGGCGGTCTCTGACACACTGTCCCAGCCCCCCAATTCTTATAACTGTCGATACATGTTGCTTATTTTTATTACGTGGTGATAGAGGCACCCTATGATAAGGCAACTTATAGAAATGCCCTATCAAAAGGTGACTCTTTAGCTGGCTTCCATCTAAGGAGGCTCAATGAGTATGAGTAAGAAAATAAAGTCATCCTATCATAGAGCGACTTTATTTTGGATAGTATTTTAATAAATACTTTTCTAAAAATATTATTTTTATAATTATTTTTAAAATAAATATTATTTTAGTAAAAAAGCTCAGAGATCGATAAGTGAAAAGGGTGAATTAATAGATTTAAAAACCACATATTTTCAGCAAGAATGCATGGTGGATGATTAGGGAGGCTTGGAATGTATAAAGAAAATAGTCCTTAGAATGTTGTCATGATCAAATTTTCAATCCACATTATTTTTTTTCATAATGGCATTCATCTACGGCATCTTAACTGGTTTAAACACATGCTAAGAAAACATACAAGTCAATAAGCATTCCCACCCTGGAGTGACCCATCTGTTACTGCTTGATGCTGTGAGCCTACTAGGCGGATGTACTAAGATGATCATCAAGCATGTATTCCATGGAGCAAACTCGGCAGCCAATTGGGTTGCATCCTATATTGCAGATCATACCGACGGAACTCTTTGGACTAGCAGGGATGTTATTCCCAGGTATCTTCGGGACATTTTATTTTCTAACTCTCTTGGTTGTATTTACACTTGTATTGTTTGAATACACCATCTTACAAAAAAAAAAGCATTGAATGAATCTAACATATGTTCCATAACTTCTTAAGGTCCTAAGATTAAAATTTCTGTGCACAACACTGGACTAGCATTTGGCTAGTCTTCTACAAGCATCTAACTAGGTTAATTTTGAACTAAAGCATGGAAATCCTTTTTGATGGGAAACTAAAGCATGGAAGTCACAACAGAGAAATTGTTTAACGGATCTGTTGCCGCTTTCCTCCGGTAGAGTAATCGGGAGAGAGCCGAGCATGATTGCGATCTTGCAAAAGAAGTCCTCTAACTGAAAATTATCTGGTGGGGGATCCTCTGATGCTTAAGTTAGTCAAAGAAAGGGGGCAACTAATTGAAAATGGCAAGAGCAAGAGCGCAAGTTTTTATCTTTTTTTTTTAGCTTACTTGGTCCCCCATTGCTTACCAAAATTTATAAGGTGATGGATGCCGTTACTATGTAACTCTTATCCCTGAATATTTGGGACATGAGAATTATGGAATTTAGCGGGCGATTATCTCATTAATCACCATTAATAGGGGGTAATGGATCAGTCGTGGCCAACTGTTACGTGCTGCATTAGAGAGTAGTTAATGCTTTTGTCAGACAACTATTATTGATTCAAATAATCAGCAAGAGTCTGAGAAAGTAATCGGTCGGATGTTGGGGATGGTTAAGAAAAATGCTCGGGGGCTAGTAGCTAAGTCAGCATTATTCCAATTGGAATGGATGAGTATCTTTGATGTCATGGAGATCCGAACAAAAAGTCGGTTGAACTCCAACTAAGACATGCCAACTGAAATGTACTGATTAAGTGTGAAGCCTTGTTGGGAGATGAGTCCTTTTAAAAGTATACCGAGTAATATATACCAGCTGCATTCATCTAGGAAAGAATCCGTCAATGATAGTCAGTGTAATTCCATAAATTTAGTCGGTAAGTCACCGATCATGATTCTTCACATCTTTCTTTGTAGGTGATCCACTTTTGGCGGCTTATTCGGCGTGCAATCGAGAGTCATACTTGGACTGGTGATGAGAAGTAGGTTATTGGTAAAGTGATGAGGATTTCCTCCAATACTTGCCCCTCAACTCCCGAGTCCAATTTCATGATTTGAATCGGACGAAGGGAGTTAGTCATCATACGGATCCAAGTTGTTTTTTTCAAGAAAAAGTTCTTTATTTTATCATTTTGTAGAACGTGCAGCTGCTCCATTGCATCGTACGCTGTGCGGTAGTTATTGCCACAGAGTACTCAAGGCAATTTTCATAATGATTATAGAAGATCGGGCAGTGGGACAATAATGGGTTGATTGGCCTGAGTTATCCACGTGTCGTCTAGTGGTTCGCTCTGATGGAGATCATGTAGATTCGTTTGAGTTGGGTTGATCATGATGGTGGCACGTTAAAAAGATGAAAAAATGATTAGCTAGGATCGATGCCATGTGTCGAGATCCTGGAGTCAGTATGACCCCTAGGTTGATTAGAGCTGTCAGGGAGGTCTATAAATAGACGTTCGTCTCCCTCACTATAGTTTTTTTGATATCAGAACCTTCTTCCGATTGCCTTTTCTTTTCTTTCAGCATTTGGCTAAGGTTCCAACTCCTATGGTCCAGGCACCGTCATGGTCGGTCTCTTCTAGCTTTCCGATCTTCCTTCTAGTTGGCTTTCATTTTTTGATAGAAGGTTATTCTTCTTCTCTTCTTGGTTTTCTGCTTTTCATCTCTTTCTTTTGATGGCTTCTTTCGAGAACATGGTCGGGGACCAAAGTTCTTGGACTACTCCTAGTATTCGGAGGAAGAGCGAGGGTAATCCTCAGGAAGATCTTGAAGAGGCCATGTTCGGGTGGGGTCATTCAAATTTCGGAGAGTCTTTTGGAGATGTTCCTAGATCTCTTGCTGAGAAGTCTGTCTTGTTGAATGCCGACATTAGTCAGTTAAGAGAATATTACCATATTCCTAGTCGGTATTGGGTGATGGCACTTGGTAGGGGCGGCCGAGTCGTCCATTCTTCGAACGGCTATATTGCCGTCTATTAGAAATTTTTGTGTTTCAGACTTTGGTTTTCGCTCCACCCCTTCTCTAATTTTTTGACTTCTACCACATAGTTCCTGCTCAGCTTGCGCCCAACTCCATTTGGATTTTGACCTCTTTTATTGTGCTTTATCATCTTCTTCAGTCTGAGTCCCGAATTTCTCTTTCGGACTTTTTTCATATTAAAAAAACATCCTCGGGAATGAGGATGGAGGTTCTTTAGCCTTCGGTATAGACGTCAGTTTATCACTAGCACTACAAGAAAAGTTACATACGCCCATGCTTTTTAGTCACGTAAAGTATATACATTGATAAAAGATTAAATTCTAAAAAAAAAGAATGTATATACCCATGTTTGTCAAACGTGAAAATGCTATAGTTAATTTTTAACTTATGTTTCAATGATTAAACGTGAGTAAATCAAATATGCTAATGGATAAACATGGATAACTTAAATCTGCTAAAAAATATACTAAGTATTGATGAAAAGTATCTGACACCAAGAGAGGAGCGCCAAAAAAAAATAAAGAAAAAAGCACCAATCCCATCTTTCTTGATTAAGTAAAATAATAAAATACCACTCGCCCCACCAACAGGAATTCCGATGACCCATCTTTTGGATCAGCCGCATGGAGGAAGAAAGCCCTCTCCATTGCCTAGGATTTCTTTTTCGGTTGTGGAGATTTCTTATTAGTGCTTCCATTGGCTGCTGTAGAGCATGATCTGATTTTACCACTGCCATAACCTTCCTCCACCATTACTAGAAATATGGGCTTCATTGACAGAATTTTTTGATAGACATGATCGGTCATAAATTTTTGATGGATCATTGGCTGATTATCGTAAAAAAAGAAGAAAGAAAATAAAATTAATATATCTCAAAATCTCTGATAATTTTTTGATGAATTATTTGTCAAAAATAATTTTATAAAAGTAGAAGAAATAAAATAAAATTGATGTCTTAAAATTTTTAACAAATTTTGAATAATTTTTTAAATATATAAATAAATTTATGATCAATTTTTTGATTATAAATTTTTTTATAATTTACAATCGATAAATCGATCAAAAAATATTTATTTATTTTTAATTTAAATATATTTATGACTAAATTTTTTATTATAAAATTTTTAAAAAAATTTATGACTAAAAAATTAGTCATAAAATATTTAAATTATTTTTTAATTTATAAATAAATTTATAACTATTTTTTTATGATAAAATTTTTAAAAAAATTATAATTAAAAAATTGATTATAAAATTAAATCCTGAAAAAAAAAAAAATGTCTTTTAAAACAAATTCCTCCCCCGCCCCCCTTCCTGGTTTGTCTCAAACCCGGCGTCTGGTTTGTATCAAACCGCCCCGCCCCCGGCCCCCGGCCGCCCCCGCCCACCCTAGTTCCCCACCCCCACCCCACTCTGGTTTGTATCAAACCCACCCCCGCCCCCCGACCCCTCTCTCATTTGCGTCAAACCCACCCCCTCTTCTCTCTCTCGCTTTCGCTTGGCAGTCGGCGGCCATCGACCGATGGGTCCCCACTACCCCGCCACCCCTAGTGGCCCCTGGCATCGATGGATCCCCCGCCCCCTCTCTCTCTCTTGCTCTTGCTCTCGCTCGGCGGCTGGCGGCCGACGGGTCCCCACTCTCCGCCATCCCTAGCGGTGTCCGACGTTAAGTTGATGGAACCCTAGAGGTGGCGGTGTCAGCGGCGGCGACGGTGGCCCGGTATCGATGGAACCCTAGCCATCGTCTAAGCTTCCCTATTCGGCCGCTCCAAGCCTCCCACTCGATCGAGCCTGAGGAAATGGGGGAAAACATCGGAAAAATCAACGCAAAATAATTAAAAGATGGGAAAATTAACAGGTAAGACCTTTTCCCCCATGGATTGATCCTTTTTTCAGTCCTTTTTTTATTCATTTCATTCACTTTTTCTGAGATCTGTGGGGAAGGAGAGACTTGAGGAGAGGGTTCTGTAGGTTTCCGATTGGGTTTTTTTTTTTTTTTTTTTTTTTTTTTTTTTTTTTTTTTTTTTTTTTTTTTTTTGAGTTCTGTGGCGGTGTGAGTTGGTACCAGTTTGTTTTGGACTAAATATCAGTTGCACTCTTTTTATAATAAAAATTCTTCATTATCAATCACGAAAAAAATTTCACATCCTCTAATGCAGAGATTCTACGTAGAGCACTTTATGCATCCCTCGGAGCTTTAGCAAAGTTTTGAAATAGAATAATTTCATGAAACAGCCCATCACCATCTCATGATATCCTTATTTCAATTAATGGGATTTAAAGTTCTCATAAATTCACTACAACAAATTATAGAATTAGCAATATATTTTTACTAGCTGATATAAAAAGCCACTACTATAAGACACATTTCAAAATAGCAAATCCAATATAGTAGTGTTGGGACTAAGTTAAATTATGATGTAAAAGTCTCACAAGCTGAAACAAGAAATTTAATTAAATCATAGAGTCTGATCATGATCAAGGTCCAAATAATATTATTCTTGTGACGAGGGATAAATCAATTTTCGATCTTATGGTAAATAAATAGGAGACCATCTTGATATTCTGTAAGTGCCTGTGATGAGTGAGGTATATTATAAAGGAATACTTTATGGACTTGGTTCTGAACTTATCCAAGAATTTTCTTGTGCAACCGCTATGAGTTATATTATTTTTACCTTCTACAGAAAAATAGGGATTCTAGGTTGATAGGTTTAAAAATACTTGCAATTCAGTGGCATAAAGATTGCCAGTGATTTGGAAGCCAATAAATAGAGGACTATTTAGGAGAACTAGTTTATTGTTCTCAATTTTGTAAAAGCTGACGTGGGCACAACATATTAAATCATGAACTAACCAAGTGGTTTAGTTCAAATTGCAAATCTTTATCTACTTTTGAGCTTTCTCTAATAGAGCTTCATGAAATAAAATTAATATCATTTGCTATACATCATATTAAAAATTCGTTTACTCATTATGTAGATAAACTTTCTAAAACTTTTTATAGTATAAAAATGTAAAGCTGAAGAGCTTTCTCTATCATAAACAAAATTAATATTAGCATGATGTTAGTTTGTTAATATAATTTGAATTTGAAAAGAGTCCCTTTGTTTAAGTTTGAAGTGACATCAGACTGTTAAGATCTTTATACACCTGCTATGAAGTTTTTTAATAGCATATCTGCTCAGGATTTTAGGAAGACCTGTTGTTAGAAAATTCAATAGTTTTCTTCAAACCAATGATATAAACTAAAAGCTGATGGGTGCCGATGGATTTTGATTGCTATATTCTTATGGTTGCCTTCTTATTTCCCTTGATGAGGATCCAAACTAGATGGATATTGAAGGGACTGGCTCCACTGATTGCTATGGCTCTTTTTCTTCTTTCCATATGATGTCTTAAAGCCAATAGGTGCTGATGGGTTTTAATTGCTATATTCTTATGGTTGTCTTCTTATTTTCCATGATGATAATCCACACTTTGGCCTATTATGCTTTTGTTGCTTTCTGTTTCAAATCTATGTTATGGTTTTGCCTTTGTATGGTTTTAATTGGATATTTATCGTCATGGTGCCTAGGAGCCCTATTGCAGCTATTTTTTCTTACCAAATGATGTATGTGCTAATGGTAATACATGTTTTCTTGTAATATCAATATGCTTCTTTATCTCCCAGATGATGGCTCATAATTAACTGGCATAGCTTTGTTGTGATATCAAACCAAAGTATACATCTTGGAGTGCTTGCAACTGCATCGCATGCTATTTCAATTGGTACTCTATTTTTTTTGATGTGGTTGTGCTTTAGGTGCAATGAGATGAAGTAACAAATATTTTACGATCGGATAGGATTTCTCCATGAAAAATTGAACTTTTGATCACCCCTACTCCTGCTTTAAAATATGTTATTAGCTAACTTCTGCGTGCTTTTTTTTTTTTTTTTAAATTTCATGTTGATATTCTCTATGAGTTAATTTCTTAATTTATTATGGAGAATAACTCTAGAATAAGGTGGTGTGTGTGGATATATTATTTATTAACTTTTGCATTCAATCTTAACTATCAATGCCTAGAACTTATAAATATTGTTATTGATCATTACATATTAGTCTCTCAAAAAATTTCACTTTAGTATCCTTTACTTATTTTTCTTCTTTTGTATTTATTTTAGATACATATATAGCTATGGACATAGATTGGAGTTGGTTGAATCTACCAAGGTATTAAAGATTGGTTTATAAGTCTAGAATTTGTATATATATAATACTTAGATTCTCATTTTATTCGGTATTTATCTTTTTAGGGGCAAGAGTTTGGGAGATATCACTACTACAAAAAAGGGCTACGGCAGCGGTTCGTAATTGCTGTCGTAGTCCAAAAAATCGCTATCATAGATTATGACAGCGATTTTCTAACCACTGCTATTGCGGCTGTCGCCATAGCTTTATTGCAGTGGTTGTTAGAATTGCTGCCATAGATAGTCTATTGCAACGGTTTATAAATCGCTGCAATAGATCGACCTATAGCAGTGGTTTCTTAACTGCTGCCATAGGTCTAATGCAGCGGTTGGCGTTAGGAACCTATGGCAGTGGTTGGCACGGATATAGCAGTGGTTATAAAACCGCTGCCGTAGATCTTGAATAATTAAAAATAATAAAATTTTTATTTTTTTTATATATTTTATTTGATAAATATAGATATATAATACAAGAAAATATAATAAACATAAAAATTATTTTGAAATGCTAAAATTTTATTATTGAATAAAATTTATTATAATATTTTTTTTAAAAAATAAAATACATCAAAAATCTTCTAAATCTACATCATCATCGTCGTCATCGTCACCGAGTGTCGGAGCTGGAGCTG
Source organism: Cocos nucifera (assembly GCA_006176705.1). Classification (NCBI taxonomy): domain Eukaryota; kingdom Viridiplantae; phylum Streptophyta; class Magnoliopsida; order Arecales; family Arecaceae; genus Cocos; species Cocos nucifera. The sequence continues at coordinate 503,531 of QRFJ01001507.1, forward strand.
AAATGTAGGCTAACATATTCTCGAAGCTCGTGACTTCAAAATGCGCATCGAGCGTCGACATCATGTCTCTCATGATGTCCTCCAAATGAGATGCACGCTCCTCAGCCCGATCTGCTCGTGCTAACGCCTCCTCAAGCTCCTCTCGGCTGACGACATCGAAAGTCTGTGAGAAGACGTTCGCCTTGGATCAGTAGCTCGTCGATGTGTATTCGAGCCTGCATCGGATCCTTCTGCAGTGCTCAGGCCCCAAGATCTAAGATAGATGGTCATAGGGCCCAGAGGTATCCGGGCCCTCGCTTGCGAGTGCATCTAACTGATCCCGTAATTATAAATTAAAATAAAATTTTATAAAAAATTTTATAATACTAATCATATATACTAATATATTTAATACTTACAAAAATATGCCTGATCGTGGCATTCATCGGCCTGCCCGTCTTGTCCGTATGGCTGGATCGGAAGATCTCATTATGGCTGGACATCACTCCATCTTTCATTAGATATAATAAAGAATAAATTTATCAGAAAGATGATTAAAAATATTAATTTAATTTATCTAGTAAGATTTAGAATTAATTATCTCTCTATGCACACGACTGGTCATAGAGTCGCGGCCTAGAGTGTGCGTATACTTTGGGCTGTACGGTTCTTTCGGTTCTGACAGAAGATAGCCTAACAAGTATTTAAATAAATAATAAATATTTAAAAAAATATTTAAATAAAATTTTAAGCATATTAAAAAATTCAAAAGTTAGAAATTTTACCTCAAACTTCTGGCTCCTCCAGTGTCTAACCATCCTCTCCCACTGACTCGGAGGACAGTCCGGTATCCAGAAAATAAGCTCCTATGGAGTGTCTCGTCGGTGCTCGAGCCATCCTCTATGGAGCTTGACCTTATAATCCTAGTACAATTCCTCGATCTTTTTCAATCGGGCATCTTGAGCCCTCTCATGATCGGAGAAGTCGTACCTCCTCTGCACAAATTTATCAAAAATTAGTTACAAAATTATTTTAATCAAACATATATAGTGTAAATATATAAAATGCATAAATATAACTAAGATGCGTATACTTACCCATATCTCCTTTCATACTTGATCTCTGACGGCAGCATCCATCAAATGTCAGTCTCTGAGCTCTATGGGAATGATGTTCGACCGCCTCACAAGCACTCCAAAAAAAATGCATCTTCCATGCGGTCTTTCCTATCGGACTCCTCTCCATATCGTAATAGACCATCACTTGATGCTGGTGGTTCCACACGTGTTCCATACATGTGGAACCGCGAAATATCCGGCTGAATGATACGTTATGCAAATATATAGGTGTACAAATACTATATAAAAAATAAAATTATGCTAATATAATAAAAATGTACACTCAGATGCCTGCGTAGTAGCATGTGCCTCAGATATGGGCGATGGTAGAGGCTCAGCTATCGATGGAGTAGATGCCGTCGGTGGAGTAGATGTCGGCGGTCGAGATCCCTGAGCAGTCGATATCGAGGTGGACGGAGTATGCTCTGACTGCTCCTTAGATGCTGAACTGCGCGTAACCCACCTGGGGACATGGGTGAAAGCTAGATGGCATTTCGGTGCTATCGTGACCTGCAACGTTAATTAACATTAATCAATATAACATCGTAATATATCAAATTCTATTCGCTCGGAAGACAGCCAGCTCTGTACCTGAGATAGTCGGCTCCGTGCCTGAGACATCCGACTAGGGTCCTCCCCCAGTCGTTTCGATCACGGTCCGAGCCGGCTCAGTTGCGTATCCGAGCCGGCTCGCTGTGTGTCATTCTCTCGATCACTCCCTCTCTCCCTCAATCTCTCTCGTCGACGATGGCGATGAGGCCGAACCCCTTCCTTCCAACTTTTTCATCTCTCAATCTTCCTCTCTTTCTCTCTCGATCTCCCTCATCGGTGAGGCCGGACCCCATCCCTCCCTCTCTCACTCTCTCGATCTTCCTCGTCAACAAGGTTGGACCCCCTTCTTCCCTCTCACGCTCTCTCGATCTCCCACTCTCCCTTTCTCGATCTTTCTTGTTGGTGAGGCCGGACCTCCTCCCTCCCAATGATGGCGGCAAGGTCGGACCCTCTCCCTCCCAATGACGGGGGCGAGGCTGGATCCCTTCCTTCCTTTCTCAAGTACAAATCTATCGGATATTCGGATTCAGATCTGGTACCAGTAATTAAAATTAGGTCCAGATCTGAATATCTAGGTTCTGATTTGAACCCAATTCATTGACAGATCTAGTCCACAGTCACTGACATGGCACGACCCAAGGCTATCGCTATGGCATGGCCTAAAAATTACGGCATGCAGATAATTATAATATTTATAATATTTATTATAAATATTTTATAAATTATTATAAATATACATGATTAATAAATAATACTATAAAATTAAAAAAAAATTATACCTATGGCTATAGAGAGCGAGTCGCACCGAAAGCTCCGAGGGTCGTCGACGATGATGCTAGAGTAGGATGACGACACTAGAGGTAACCTGTGAAACAAAAAGCAAGATAGTGAGATAGAGAAGAGAGAAAAAGAGGAAAGAGAGAGCAGGGACGATCGGGATGGGGGCCAGGGGAGGGGGCACAGTGATGAGGAGGTCGAAGGAGGCTTCGCACTCGACGGGGAGGGTTAGAATGGTGGTGGTGTGGGGGGGTGGGGTTTCGCGGGGGTTGAAGGAGGGTGGAGGGGGGCTCGTCGGAAGGGTGGTTTGGTTTCGCACCGGGGTCGGAGGAGGATAGAGTGTGGGGGAGGGATTTCATAGGGGGTCGATGGAGGGTTGAGGGTGGATGGGGGTTCGTCGGAGGGAGGTTTCATAGGGGGCCGAGGGAGGGTTGGATGGGGTTCGTCGGAGGGAGGGTTCGCTGGGGACCGAGGGAGGGTTGGATGGGGGGCGGGGGGTGGGGTTTTGCAAGGGGCCGAGCAAGGGTGGAGGGGGTTCGCTAGAGGGAGGTTTCGCGGTGGAGCCGAGGGAGGGTCGGATGGGGGTTCGTCGGAGAGAAAGTTTTATAAAGGACCAAGGAAGGGTCGGATGGGGGTTCGCCGGGGGGGGGTTTCGCTAGGGATCGATGGAGGGTCGGATGGAGGGGTGGGGGATCGGGTGGGGGGTGGCAGGTGGTGGGGAGGGGCAGTGCTGGCCGAGGGGGAAGGAGGGTCGACGCCGGTCGGGGGGAGGAGGGGCGACACCGATCGAGGGGGAAAGGAGCCTCCCCGACGACGAAGAGGAGGGAGAGAGAGAATGAGAGAGATCGAGCACACATGAAAGGAAAGAAAAAATTTAAAAATTTTTAATCTAACTTATGGCAGCGGTTATCGAATCGCTGTCATAGATCTACGGTAGCAGTTATCGAATCACTGTCATAGATCTATGGCAGCGGTTCTATAACCGTTGTTGTAGATCTATAGCAGCGATTTTCGATAATTGCTGCCATAGATGGAAAATAATTTTTTTCTAATTTTTTTAAAAATATTATATAATTTTAAAATTTACTGTCCATTTTTACTACTCATTATCTAAATAATTATCATTAGAGTGTCGTCGTAAAAGATCACCTCGATCCAATGGCCCTAGCTTCATCGATCAGAAAAATTTGATTTCGACGATCATGAACGATGATGCGATGATTTGATAGATGGAGATCTTCGATGGATCTAAAAATCTGCAACGATGATCTCGATGATGTTTGTAGCATACTATCAAAGTTTCACTTCAATCGGATATCGTTATCATGATTAATTTAGTATGGAATGATTTTGACCGTTAAATTAGAAACAAGCGATCAAAGGATTAAACGACGTTCAATTATGAGATAATTTTTTAGTTAAATGATTTTTGTTATAATTTTAAACATTTTATACGACGATGATAGTAAAATTTAAATTATTTTTATATAAATTATTTATGTTAAGCAGATATTGCAAAAGTACGAGCATAACAATCAATAAAGTTTTAGAATGATTATCAGAAAATGTATAGTTTTAGATCGTTCTTCATCTCACGAGTTGAATTTTATAATCACCATTGTAAAAAATGATTAAAGGAGTAGCCAAGATCATTTGTAAAAAAAAATTATCTCATAATCAGACACCGTTTGATCCTTTGATCACTCGTTTATCATTTAACGGTCGAAACTAATCTACACTAAATTGATTAAGATAACAATATCCGATTGAAGTGAAATTTTAATAGTACGCTACAAACATCATCGAGATCATCGTTGCAGATTTTCGGATCCATCGAAGGTCTCCATCCATCAGATCATCGCATCGTCGTTCGTGATCGTCGAAATTGAATTTTTCTGATCGATGAAACTAGGGCCATCAGATCGAGGTGACCTTTTGTGATGATACTCTAATGATAATTATTTAGATAATGAACGATGAAGATGGACATTAAATTTTAAAATTATATAATATTTAAAGAAAAAAAATATATATGGCAGCGGTTATATTTAACCGCTGCCATAAATATAACCGCTGCCATAAATCAGATTATAGCAGCGGTTCCTACTAACCACTGCTATAAATCTGATTTATGACAGCGGTTACAATTAATCGCTGCTATAGGTCCGACTTACGATAGCGATTTTCTGTAATCGCTGCTATGGGTCTGACCTATGGCAGCAGTTTTCTGTAACCACTGCTATATGTTGGACCTATAGCAGCGGTTATAAAATCGCTACCATAGGTCCGATCTATAGCAGTAGTTAATGAAAACCACTGTCGTAGGAGCTATGGCAATGATTTCGAAAACTGCTGTCATAGTAAGCGCTGCCATAGACCATTTTTGTAGTAGTGTATATTTTGTAAGATTTTTATTTTTTGTGCAACTGAGCCCGATTCTTTATTGCTTGTAAAGGAGAAAAATCGAGTTTTAATGAAATATGCTATGGGCACTCACATTATTTGGTGAAAATATTATTTTCGTGTCTATATGCATATATTTTTAATAGTGATTAAGCTATAAAATAATATATATTTATGTTTTTCTCTTTTTGTAGATTCAAGTCGGGGATATGATGGATGGTGCCAAGGAAAGATATGGATTGTCTTGCTGATAACTTTATAGATTGATGAACTCTTAGATTTTGCAAAGTTAACTATTTGGTATCATCAATTCAAGTTTACTTTATTCTTTTTTTGGTATAGCAAAAGTGAGCTTAGAACTTTTGTATAAAGTGTAGGAAATCAGCTGGAACTTGTTTATTATATATTTTGAGTTTTAATATCTATTTTTTTATATTTAGAAATCTGATAGTGTATGATCTTATTCTTTGGATTTTGATGAAACTAAAAAGATAGTTGGAATAATTTTTTGAGACTACCACTATATATGTTTAGTTCTTTTTAATACAATGGTAAAAATTATTTTTTATTTGTTGTTATTTCATCTCATTCAACCTACGAGTCTTCATATATTATTCAGTAGTATAGGATACTTAAATAAGTTATCAATGCACATTTCTGTTTTTATCTTATTATTATAGATAATCCATATTTTAAAATTGGACAGAACAATAATATCTAAAAGTTGATTATATATTCATATTTTAATATGATAGTAGAGGTTCATTTATATCCATACTTTGGTAACTCCTATAAATTTTGATTTATATATATTTAATTATCCATAATTAATAAAGAAGGGTATATACTAGATTTATATTCACGTATACATTTTTACCTACATTAGATGTTACATAGATAAAGTAGAGGATACCATACGGAAAGAAATAATGTGGGTATAAGCTACATCTACGTCGGACATACCCACATTTAACTAAACATGTGTACCAACATGGGTGTAGGTATATTCTCATGTTTTTTAAGCCTTTACCCATATATCTTTCGCATGGGTATATATCAGCTTTCTTGTAGTGTGGGCTTTCTTTTTTCATCCATAGGTAGAAGAATAAATTCTTTTATGTTGCCGCCGATCATCCCTAGGGCTTTCATTGAAACTAGGGTGCTCCAAATTTATCTTCGAACAAGAATGATATCATCCTGACGGAGGATTGGGAATTGTATGACCAGTTGCTTGGCGTACTTGTTCCAAAGCAGCGGGAGCTCCTTGAGGAGCATTCGTTGTTCGATGCTGGGATAAGTCCCATTAATCACTTAGGTAGGCTTTTCCTTTTATTGACTTTTTGCTTTCGATTTCTCGTTAGCTTGCGGTCGATTAATGAATCATCTTTCGATTGTTTTGCAGGCATGAAGGTATATTCGACATCCCTCTTCAAGGCGGTCAAGAAGAAGCCAATCTCTAGGCTCGACGAACCTTCTCGGGAGAAGCCAAAGAAGCAGAGAGTCAATTCTCTCCCTAGTGAGAAGCACGCAGCCATCGTTGCTTGTTCGTCCGCTGCCCGTACAGGGTACTCCTTTGCCGTCCATCAAAGTTTTGGCTAGCGACGACGTGGTCATCGTCGAAGCACCAGCCAATGTAGTGCAAGCTTTACCAGCCCAGTCCCATGCTTCTGAAGGGGAGGGGCCTAGTCATGCTAGAATCAAGAAGGGGAAAGTCGTGGAGCTTCCGACTTTTACCATTGAATATGGCCCCGATACTTCTTCCGGGGAGGCTACAATAATGGTCGGTATGCACATCAAAGCGACCGACCAAGCTCTTCAAGGTCGTTGACTTGCCGAAGAGTTGATGAAAATGGTGATGCTGCCCATAGACTGGGAGGTTAGGAAAGCTCGTCCAGTCTCGGAGATTGTCTCGAGCTCCTATACGTTATTGCTAGGGGTACGTATTCGGTCTTTCTTTTTTATCGAACATCTTTCTTTGTCGAATAAATCACTTAAGTATTTTTTATCTTTCTTGTACAGATGGCACATGACATCATAATTTTGGATGAGGCATTGAACGGCTTTGCCCAGCTCAACTCCGAACTTGAGAACAAGGCCCAAACCATCGATGCTCGGGCTCAAGTTACAGGAGAACTTCTCCACGCTGCTAAGGAGTGGGAGAAGAAGTATCAGGAGAAGTTGGCTAAGTTGGAAGTCGAGTTGGGGATAACTCGGAATAGATCCGCCAACTTAGAAGAAGAATTCGGGTGGTTGAAGGTCGACTTCCAGAAGGAGGTGGAGTCGACGGAGTCCACCCTCATCGAGGAAAGGAGCAAGGGAGCAGAGTTGCTGGAGAAGTTGTCCGTAACGGAGGAGTTGTTGGTGGCAGAGTTGATCATAGAAACTCGGGTTCGAGAAGCTATTTTCCAGGCACTGGTCGAGTTCAAAGAGTCCAAGGAGTATGAGAAGGATCTTTCAGTAACTCCATGGGTGCATACCGAATAGAATTTTATGATTGCAAGAAGGCCGTACTTTGGATGCATCCCAAGATAAGCTTGGATGGACCGACATTGGAGAGTCTTCCTGATGAATCGAGGGAGGAGGAACAAATCGACACCGAAGAAGATCAACCGCCTTCTTCTTGAATTTTTGCTATAATTTTTTTTTTTGATTATGTAACTCTTCTTTAATGAAAGTACCATTTCGTTAGTAAGTTATTCTTTTTCTTTGAATTTCACTTACTCGCAACTTTTTCGCCTACTATGATTGCAAAATAACTAAGTAATATAGTCGGTAGTGGGTTAACCAAATAAGACAACCGAATAAGCAAACTTAGGAGATTTTTCAAGCTATATAGTCAGTTTTGGAATTGAGTTAGGACCCAATTAATTTGAAATTTAGTTGGGAGATGGCTTCCTGACTATTTCTTATTTAGTCGGATTATGTTCGATTACTCGTTTTGACCCGCAGCATATAGGTTTGCAATTATTGGGTCTTTAACGAATTTCTGCATGACATTAATCGGTTACCAGCCGAATAACATCTTCGTCGAATGCTAGCCGATGATGCAGTTAATTTGGCCGGGTGTTAGGTGACCAAAATAGTCGGTGCATGATCTAAAGTTTGAGATTGGATCTTTTGGCGCAGACTTATAGAACGAGAAGCTTTTTATTTAGAAAGAGTTTTTACTGATAATACATGCGTAAGTTTTCAGCGTTCCACATCCGAGAAATTTTTGTGTCGTCCAAGTTCTTGATTTTGTAAGCTCCTGATCGGAGGATTGTTGAGATTTTGTAGGGACCCTCCCAATTTGGCGATAATTTTCCTCGCTCGGTTGGCTTGAATACCTCGGCCCTTGTGAGGATCAGATCTCCAACTTGGAAGATCTTGGGCTTGACCTGGGAATTATAGTATCGAGCGATCCTTTATTGATGGGATGCCATTCTTAGTCGAGCTTTTTCTTGGGTTTCATCAAGCAAATCCATGTCTCTCCGATGCTTATCTGAATTGCTTACTTCATCATAATGTTGCACTCAATTTGAAGGCAACCCGATTTCAATCAGAATCATAGCTTGGTATCGAATGCCAATTTGAATGGAGTTTCATCGGTTGGGATCCGAGGAGTTGTTCTATATGACCAGAGTATATTGTGGAGTTCGTCGGCCCAGCTTCCTTTGGCTTGTCTGATTCTCATCTTCAAGCCCTGTAAGATCATTCGATTGGTGACTTCAACTTCTCTGTTGGGCTACGGATGCCTGACCGAGGTGAGTCCGTGGATGATATGATATCTTGTGCAAAATTTTTCAAACTTAGCATTATTGAATTATCGACCATTGTTCGTAATGATTACTCGAGATAGACCGAATCGATAAATGATCGACTTCCATATAAAGTCAGTAGTCTTTTTTTTTTTTGTTATTTGTGCTAGAGATTCAGCTTCTACCCATTTTGTAAAGTAATCAATTGCCATGATGACGAATTTTCTTTATCCACTTGCACGCAAGAATGGATCGAGTATATCGACTCCCCATTGATCAAAAGGCCAAGGGGTTGAAATGGTTGTGAGATGGCTAGATGGGAGTCTTTGTATGTTGGCGAATTTTTGATATTGATCGCACTTCTGCACCAATTCGACGGCATCCTTCTATATTGTAGGCCAATAATAATCCTACCAGAGAATTTTATAGGATAAAGATCTATCCCCAAGTGATTGCCATAAATGCTTTCATGTACCTCCCATAGAGCATAATCAGCTTCAAATGGCCGGAAACATTTGAGCAAGGGTAGCGACAATGATCTTCGTTAGAGTTGATCGTCAATGATGACGTATTAAGGAGCCAACTTCTTTATTTGTCGTGCTTCAAGGGGATCGGTTGATAGGATTCCATTATCGATAAAATAGAGTATTGGGTAGATCCAACTCGGTTCCCTACCGACTCGAGTTTGCCAAATTTTCTCCTCAGTATCGATACTTAGATGCTCAAGATATTCAACAAGAATTTTTTCAAGTTGATCATACCCAGAAGTAGCAAGTCGGGATAGAGAATCTACTCGGGCATTTTCTGAGCAAGGAATATACAAAATTTTGAAGTAATCGAAATTTGTTTGTAGAGACTTAAGCTTCTGCAAATACCTGAAGAGTATAGGATCTCGGGCTTTGAATTCTCCTCGAGATTGTCCGACGACTAGTTGTGAATCAGTAAATGCCCTCATGTGCTTTACGCCAAGATCCTTGGCGATTTTCAGTCCGGCGATCAATGCTTTATACTCGATCTGATTATTTAAAATCTTGAAAGTAAACTATAGGGTGTATTCGGTGATCATCCCGTCGGTGTTGGTCAAAATGAGACCTACCCCACATCCTTGAGGATTTGAAGATCCATCTACAAGCAAAATTCAGGCGGGTTTCGAAACTTCTTTTTGAGGTTGCTTTTCGGTTTGGGTGTCTTCGGTAGGCACGCATTCGATAATAAAGTCGGTCAGAATTTGAGCTTTCATTGAAGACCGAGGAATATAAGAAAGATCGAACTCACGGAGTTCGATTGCCCACTTAGCCATTCGCCCCGATGTATCTGGCCGTTAGAGTAGCGTCCTTAGGGGAAGGTTGGTGGAGATTTTCATCGAATGGGTCTGAAAATATGGCTGTAGCCGTTGGATGGTCATGATGATGGTGAAGATGGCTTTCTCAATCTAGGAATATCTTGTTTCTACCCCACACAACACCCGGCTTGTATAATAGATCGGCTTTTGCACTTTGTTTTCTTCTCGAACTAGAACCGTACTTACTGCTTCGTTGGTTGCAACTAAGAATAGGAGCAACTCATCACCAATGTTTGGCTTTGTCAGAAGCGGAGGAGAACTCAAATATTATTTAAGGTCGTCGAAGGCTTTCTGACACTCTTCCGACCAGGTGAAGTCCTTCATTTGCTTGAGAATTTTGAAGAAGGGAAGGCATTGTTCCACCGACTTGGATATAAATCGGCTTAGGGATGCAATGCGTCCAGCCAATCTCTGAATATCCTGACGAGATGCAGGCAGTTTCATGTCAAGGATGGCGCTAATCTTCTCGGGGTTAGCTTCAATGCTGTGCTTTGTGACCATAAAATCGAGAAATTTCCTCGAAGTGACCTCGAAGGCACACTTAGCCAGGTTTAACTTCATTCGATGTCTTCTTAAGGCATCGAAAGCTTCCGCAAGGTCATCGATATGGAGTTGAGCTTCAGTATTTTTGACGAGCATGTCATCAATGTAGATCTCCATGTTCTAACTGGTTTGATTCTTGAAGACCTTGTTGACCAATCTTTGGTATGTGGCGTCGGCATTTTTGAGATCAAAAGGCATGACTTTGTAGCAATAAAGACCCTTATCGATAATGAATGCCATTTTCTTTTCATCTTCGAGCACCAACCGAATTTGATTAAATCTAGAGAACGCATTCATAAAGCTGAGTAGCCGATGGCCAGATGTGGCATCGACTAGTTGGTCAATTCGAGAAAGCGGGAAGCTGTCCTTGGGGCAGGCTTCATTCAAGTTGGTGTAGTCTATACATATCCGTCATTTATCATTGGTTTTCTTTACCATTACGACATTCGCAATCCAATCGGGATAATTGGTCCCATGAATAAAGTCAGTAGCCAACAGCTTGTCAACTTCTTGGTCGATGGTCTTTTGTCGCTTGAGAGCGAAACTTCTCTTTTTCTATCACATCGGCTTGTATTTGTCATCAATATTTAGTCGGTGGATGATTATTTCTGATAGAATGCTCGGCATGTTTGAGATGAACCAAGCAAAGATGTCTGCATTTTTTCTTAGGAAACTTATCAACTTTTTCTGCAGCTCATCTGACAGGAAAGATCCAATTTGAATGGTCTTGGTTGATTCTTCTTCACGGAGTGGTATTTATACAAGTGGTTCTGCAGGTTCTCCTCGACTTTCTTCCTCTCTCATATCGAGTCCATCAATGGGAAGGGCTTCGATCAGTTGCTTTTCTTTTAGTACCGTCAAATAGCACCATCGAGCCAATTGTTGGTCGCCCCTCATTTTGTTGGTTACATTTTTTGTCAGAAATCATACGAGTAAATCATACGTTGAGATGATTACACGTAGCACATTTAATCCGGGTTGCCCCAGAATAACATTATAGGCTGAAGGGACCCGTACAACGAGAAAGTTGAGTTGTACGGAAGATTGATGAGGAGGTTGTCCGACGGTGATCGGGAGTTTTATTTCTCCTTCTACTTTGACTGAGTCGTTGGTAAATCCGACTAGTGGATTATTTATAGGTTTTAGTGGGTCAGTCGAAAGACACATCTGGGAGAAAGCATCGTAAAAAATAATGTCAACTGAACTTCTATTATCAATAAGACATCGTTTTACATCATAATTTGCTATCATCATTGAGACAACAACAGTGTCATTATGAGGAGTTTGAATTCCTCGATAATCTTCTTCGGTAAATACAATGTCATCCTGTTTCCGTCGATGTTTATGAGAGCTCTTAGAGTCGACTGCCTCCTGAAGCTTTGATTTGGTCGAAATCATATTGATGACGCCCACTGAAGGTTGAGCATGAGTTTCTACCTGGGGGACCTCGTCGAAATCATGTTGATCACGCCCATAGGAGGTTGAGCGTGAGTTTCTTCCTGAGGAGGCGACCGTGGTTGATCAATAGGTAGTTGTGCGGGTCATTCCCGGAGATATTTGTCGAGATATCCTCTTCTTATTAGGGCCTTAATCTCATTCTTCAATTGGAAGCATTCTTCGGTGTCATGACCGTGCATTGTCATGATAGAACCAACAGTAACGCTTCTTATCCCGAGATTCAGATCGCTATTTCATCTGGTGAGGCCATCGAAGATAACCGTTTTCCTCTATTTTCATGAGAATCTAAGCACAAGGGATGGTTAGGAGGGTATAGGAGTCATACCTGCTTTCGAAGTTTTTAGGCTTTGGATTCGGATGAGAAGGCGGGGCCTCTTTTTCATCGCATATTCGATTAAAGACCGAAGAGGCTCCTTCCTTTTTCATTTTCTTCTTTTGATCTTTGCCTTCGGATTGGCTGATTAGAGGCTGCTTCCTCGGCGCGAATGTACTTCTATGCACGGTCGAGGAGTTTGGAGTATGTACGGGAAGGATTTTTGTCTAGAAAATAGGTGAACCTGGAACTTCGCAATCCCTATTTGATCGAGGTCTTGGACCTCAAGTGCGGCGGCATTAAAGTGTGCCACAAAATCTTGCAATAATTCTCCATCTTGCTGCCTGACGGAGAAGAGGTTGTCAGAAGTCTGCGGCATATCTCGGTTGGTGCCAAAATGGGCCACAAAAAGTCGTTCGAACTGCTCGAACGAATGGATGCTTTTTGATCGAAGCGCAAAGTACCATGTTCGGGTAGTTTTTTAGAGAGTAGTCGGAAAGACAATGCAGAGGAGGGCGTCGGATGCTTCTTGGATGAGCATTAAAGTCTTATAACTTGCCACATGATCAAGCGGATCAGCGGAACCATCATACGGTTTCATTTGTAGCATTTTGAACCGACTAGAGATCGGTTCCTCTAGGATATGATGGGAGAACGGCGGTCGGGTGCTGATGCCATAATCGGCAACTAGATTCCATCTGTTCACCTAAAATTGTTTCAATCGGTGATTAAAGTCCTCCAATTTGCGGTCGTACTCATCTAGGCAGTTTTGGAATTTACCAGGATATTTAGTGAGTCCAGGAATGGATCCTTCATCAGAGGAACCAGACGGCAATTGCAGTCTCTTCCCCTTCTGAGCAGTTAGCCGAGAAGGGGGGATTGCCGATTGTCGGAGTGAGGCCGAGGAGCACGATGGGAATGCGGCAAGGATGACTGCCGGCTAAGTCGACGGTCCATTCCCCTGAAATGCCTAGTCGAGTGACGTGACGGCGAGCGGGGTTGGTGATTATTCGGAAGGGCGAATCGCGTGGAGCTGGTTCTTCTGGCCGTTGTTGTTGTTGTTGAAGGTCATGGATGGCATCCGTCAGGATTTTCATTTGCTGCGCGATTGCAGTGAGTTGTTATTCTGGCGTCGCCACCGATCGCGATTCCGGAGGGGGCGACGGTGGCACTACAGGGCGGGATGAACGTCGAGTAGTGTTGGTGGAAGTGCCTTGGGCTCTTGTTTTTGCTATTGTAGTAGTTGTCGAGGGAATTTTTTTAACACCTCTCCTCCTACCCGGTGCGCCAATCTGTTGCCACTTTTCTTCGGTGGAGTAATCGGGAGAGAGCCGAGTGCGACTGCGGTCCTGCAAAAGAAATCCTCTAGCCGAAAATTGTCCGACAGGGATCCTTCGATGCTTAAATTAGTCAGAGAAAGGAGGCAACTGATTGAAAATGGCAAAAGTAAGAGTGCAAGTTTTTATTTTTTTATTTTTTAGCTTATCTGATCCCCCATTACTTACCAGAATTTATAAGGTGATGGATGTCGTTACTGCATAACTCTTATCCCTGAATATTCAGGATGTGGGAATTATGGCATTTAGCCGGCAGTTATCTCATTAATCTCCATTAATAGAGGGTAATGGGCTAGTTGTGGCCAACTGTTATGCGCCGCATTAGAGAGCAGTTAATGCTTTTGTCGACAACTATTATTGATTCAAATAGTCGGCAAGAGTCCGAGAAAGTAATCGATTGGATGTTGGAGATAGTTAAGAAAAATACTCGGGGGCAGGTAGCTAAGTCGGCATTATTTCGATTGGAATGGACAAATATCTCTAACGCCATGGAGATCTGAACAAAAAGTCGATCGAACTTCGACTAAGACATGCCGACTAAAATGTACCAACTGAGTGTAAAGTCTTGCTGTGAGACAAGTCTTTTTAAAAGTATACCGAGTAATATATATCGGCTACATTCATTTGGGAAAGAATCTGTTTTAGTATAATTTCATAAATTTAGTTGGTAAGTCATCGGTCATGATTCTTCACATCTTTCTTTGTAGGTAATCCAGTTTTGATGATCTGATTTTGATGGCTCATTCGGCGTGCAACTGAGAGTCATACTCGAATTGATGATGAGAAGTAGATTGTCGATAAAGTGGTGAGGATTTCCTCCAATAGGATCGATCCAAATCTTAGGGCATAGGTACGGTGGATAACAAGATAATTTCTCATCCCTATTTTGATCTTGAATAATTTAAATACAAGAGGGATGATATGGCGGGTGATTATTGGACTGTTCTACTGGATCTGTCCATCTAATAATTTTTCATAACACTTTAGCTAATCAGCCCGTCTCTGTCTAAAACTCTCTTTTTTTTTTTTTTTCTTTTTCTTTCTTTTTAATTGTTTGAGGAATTAGTCTCGGCGTGAAAAACACGATTGCACTGCATCACAAAACAAAGTTCCCAAAATCCGTTTTGCTTCAGGTCCTTCGTACCACCAGCACCAAAGTTTGAATGCGGAGAGGTGGTCCATAGCGGCGGGAGAATTCCAAGTGCTCGGTCATGAAGTAGTTGGCTCAATTCTCGCGTTCTTGGTCTACCATTTGAACATTTGAACCTTTGAAATTGTTCAAAGTTATAAACATGATAATGAGCGGGTGCTATTTCTCCTCGGCAGCAGGGATCTAAATGGTAAGAGCAACAAGAGGAAAGCAAGTTTATAGTTATATATGTTATTATTTTAAAAGTATAGTTGATGTTACCATCACGATGGTAGTCCATTGAAATGGATCTATTCTTTCAATCAAGTGATTCAGATTCAAGCTACGATGGATATTGAGACTGCAATTAAATGTCAGAATTTAAATGGCTCCATCACGTGGATTGGGACCTTATGATCACGCGCCCATAGGGGTACACCGGGTCGGCCCCCTCGTGTCCAACCTCCAATCCTTTTATGTAAAAAAAAAAAAAAAAAAAGAAAAAAGAAAAAAAAGAGGGACGGTTAGATGGTTGACTTACAAAGAGATAGCTGACTGTCACCCAAATTGTGGTCATTAGATAAATTACAGCACTATAATGTTTAGATGGTTGTCAGCTAATGCTAATTAATTGCTTCCAACCACTTTCAATTACCTTTGGAGTTCCAATGCTGTGAGAAAGGGATAGAAATCAATTTCGACCTTCCATCGTATGTGGACCGGTTCTATCTATTTTGAATTATTTTTTTTCTGAGAAATTTTTTATTTTGTTTATTTTTTGCGCTAACGGTGCAAGACTTACGCTACATCAGATACCTCAGAGGATATGATGTTGCCCAAAATATGTAGATATAAATACAAATATAAGTATTACGATCTTTTCTTTCAATTTTCGGTGTAAATCCCTAGTCGTCGTCCCCTCCCCCTCCTCTTCTTCCTCCTCGTTTTTCCCAGTCCCTGCTCGCCTGGTCCGTCCAACACTTCATCACTCCCCGAAAATCTATAAATAGTTTAAGCGGGCGGGAAAGATATGAGCATAGGAGAGCGCTCCTTGGACGGCGACTGGTGTCGCCGCTTCCACTGACCTCCGGCCGATTCCCACTGCCCCCGTTGGCTCTCTCCCTCCAATCCTTCCCCGCTCTGGCTTGCCGGCATTCTTCCCAATTCCTCCGAAAACCCTTCCTCCTATTCATCATCATCATCTTCTTGAAGCTTCTTGATTCGGTCCCAGGACGAAGGAGGAGGAGAACCACCCTCATTCTCACAGCATCCTCCTCGTTATCGTCGGCGAAAAGTAGGTATTTCGGGTTCATCATCCCCATCGCCCCCCACCCCGCTCCCCCAACCCTAAATTGGTCGTCGTCGTCGTTGTTTGTTTTGTCTCGATCTCGAGGTCTTATCTCCACCTAAATTTGGTGACTCGGGGATGGTGGCGGCGGCGGCCATCCGATTCGGATCAGCCTGAGGAGGAGGATGTCGGGCGCAGGCCAGGCGGCGGAGCAGCGCGTCGGCTTCCCCGCGAAAATGACCGCCGAGAGCGAGCAGCAGCAGCAGCAGCGGCGGTCGGGCGGCGGGTGCAACCCGGTGCGGAAGCCTGGGCCCGTCTCCATGGACCACGTCCTACTCGCCCTGCGCGAGACCAAGGAGGAGCGGGAGCTCCGGATCCGGAGCCTCTTTAACTTCTTCGACGCGTCCGGCCTGGGCCACCTCGACTACGCCCAGATCGACGCCGGCCTGTCGGCGCTCCGCATCCCCTCCGAGTACAAGTACGCCAGGGATCTCCTCAAGGTCTGCGACGCCAACCGAGATGGCCGGGTCGACTACCAGGAGTTCCGCCGCTACATGGACGACAAGGAGCTTGAGCTCTACCGCATCTTCCAGGCCATCGATGTCGAGCACAACGGATGCATTTTGCCCGAGGAGCTCTGGGACGCGCTCGTCAAGGCAGGTAAGACATCTACTAATGTTCCTTCTCTTTTCGAGTAAACAAGAAAACAGAAAAGGGGATTTTCTTGGACGCGTGTAGATGCCGAATCTTAAGAGCGAGGCAGGGATGCATGGACATTGAAAAATTTCATTGCAGTTAATTCGCTTTACGGGATAAACTTCTAGCTTATCAGTTTCTTTTCTTTTCCTTTTTGTGAAAGAGGAGTTCACGTTATATCTCCGGGATAAACCACAAGGTAAAGTAAGAAATCTATACTGGTAGGTTCAACAAATGTAAGTGCTGGATGACCAAAACTCATGAAACTGATCTCCATTCAACTCAACTGCGAAGATTTTAGAGCGTCTCTTTCTTCCTCATGCTCCTGGATTGCAGAGATCTTTTTTTTATTAAAAAAGGAAAAGAAAAGAAAGGAAAAATTGTGTGCAACGGGAAGCACCTTTTGAATCCTTGCCTCTCCATCTATCTTCTCTCCTCTTCATACTTGGACCATTCCTTGAAGGCCAAGTCTTGAAATTCGTTCCATCCTTTAGTTCATAAAAGTTATATGAGGAAGCACATCACAATGGGTCCAGCAATAATTTGAAGATATAGTACTAGAATGCAAATTTGAAAACCATTTGGAAATTAGCCTTATCCCCTGATTACCTTTGGACATCAATATTGGACTACCAAATTTCTTCATTTGCATGTTGCTTATTTTAAATCATTTTAGTAATTTTTGATACAAGTTGCAACATCCAATCTTGTCAAGGCATCTCTGGAATGGATTGCATCTTCTCCTTTAAATTTCACTGCCACATATTAATGTTTTCCCTCCAACTGAAATGAACCTTCTTCCTGTTGGCTTCTCCTTTAATAACAACTCTTCCATCCGGTAGGATGGGATTTGACCCAGTTGGTGTTGTAGAAGACATAAGACATTGAATGACTTATCTTGGAACATTTGCTATGTTAATTATTGCCGGGCATGGATGTTGCATGTATTTATTCAGAAGGAGCATAAGATGGATGGCTTTGTTCCCCTCGATCATGATTATTTGGAGTAGATCTGATAAATATACACAGTCTAGTTTATCTACTTGTTTCTCTTTCTTAGTTTTCTTATCAGAGAGAAATGGAGGAGTGCATGTATTCAAAGAAGAGTGTATTTGTAGAAGGGAAGCAAGCAGACAGTTTCACAATCAAACTTTTAGCCACTAGGCTTTTGCATTTTATGTAATATAGGCGCTCTTTTACATTTTTCGACAACATGTTCATCTTTTGTCTCGCTTCACAAATGGTCATGGAGAGAAAAAAAGGGATGCCTGTTTTGATGTTTCTTCTTGTTCATGGATTTTATCTGATAAGGCAAGTCAGTTTTCCTTTTGCAGGAATTGAAATTGATGATGAGGAGCTCGCTCGTTTCGTAGAGCATGTGGATAAGGATAACAATGGGATTATAACTTTTGAAGAATGGAGAGATTTCCTTCTACTTTATCCCCATGAAGCAACCATTGAGAACATTTATCAGTACTGGGAGAGAGTATGCCTTGTTGATATAGGTGAACAGGCTGTTATTCCACAAGGTATAAGTAAGCATGTGAATGCAAGCAAGTACTTGATCGCAGGTGGAGTAGCTGGAGCAGCATCTCGTACAGCCACTGCTCCTCTTGATCGTCTTAAAGTGGTTATGCAAGTGCAGACAATGCATTCACACGTTATTCCAGCAATAAAGGACATATGGAGAGAGGGCCATTTCTTGGGATTTTTTAGGGGGAATGGGTTAAATGTGATGAAGGTTGCACCTGAAAGTGCAATAAAATTTTACACATATGAGATGCTAAAAGATTTCATTGTCAAAGCCAATGGAGAAGAAAAGAGTGACATCGGTGCTTCTGGGCGCCTTCTTGCCGGTGGTCTAGCAGGTGCTGTGGCACAGACTGCAATTTATCCCATGGATCTTGTGAAAACACGATTACAGACTTATGCATGTGAAGGTGGAAGAGTTCCTAGTCTTGGTACACTGTCAAAAGATATATGGGTGCATGAAGGGCCTCGAGCTTTCTATAGAGGGCTTGTTCCGTCTCTTCTTGGAATTATCCCATATGCAGGCATAGATCTTGCAGCATATGAAACCTTGAAAGATATGTCTAGAACATATGTTCTTAAAGATAGTGGTAAGTTTGTCATTATATTATTCATACTGCTTTCATCACTTCTCTTTCTCATTTATAATGCCTTTTCTCGATGTAATGATGTGCCGTATTCTGAAAATTTTGCATTTGATGTAGAACCTGGCCCACTTGTGCAACTGGGTTGTGGTACTATTTCAGGAGCTCTTGGAGCAACATTTGTTTATCCCTTGCAGGTTATTAGAACAAGGTAATTCATATCATTTTGATTGCAGCTTTGTGTCGAGTTGTTTATGGTTTACTGTATTGTCAATTTGCAGAATGCAAGCCCAATGTACCAATTCAACCACTGCATATAAAGGAATGTCTGATGTGTTTTGGAAAACTCTTCAGCATGAAGGTTTTTTAGGGTTCTATAAAGGAATTTTTCCAAATCTGCTCAAAGTGGTTCCATCTGCAAGTATTACTTATCTTGTTTACGAGGCAATGAAAAAAAGCCTTTCTCTTGATTAAAGTACTTTATAATTTTGCCTGGTAGCCATCGTAATTGACATGGCTGATTATAGAGTTTATGATGATGATAAGGAGGATAAGGTTACTTATTTGATCAGGCGATACGATCGTTCAATTATATGATAGTATTTTTCCTTCTGGATATGAAGTAAAGGTTGTTGTAGCAAATCTTTTTGCAATGCTATTTGGAACCAATAAAATGAGATTTTTGGGGGTTATCTTCAAGGCCTGACATTGGATTTCAAGGTAATGTTTCCATTCAAGTTTGCAGTATCTCCCATATATTTGCAACTATGTATTTTTGTAATTCTTTCGCAGCTATAAGTTCTAAGCATGTCTATATCTTTGACCAGACACATGAGGTTTTATTTCTTCCTACAAATATTGTTCTTTAGGTCATGCCTTATTTATAATGTGCATCACAATTAGAACTTTTGCAGAAGCAAAGGAGTGAGGAGACAAATATCACAGCTTTTGAAGCAATTCATATGTAACGTTGCTTTATAGATGAAAATATTTATTCATGCCATAGCTATTCCTTAATGTTGGTGTGTGCTTTAGATTTTCCCCTCATTTTTGTGCACGTTAATTAGCTTTTGAGCATCACAATAGTTAAACTTCATGCGTGTAAGCATGTGCAATATGCCATATCCCATGTCAATGTGTGCTGTCTTCTTTAGCTTTTCATGCAAGTGTGTTAGAAGGTTTTGGGTGCAATTTGAGACACCCTTTTAGGCTATGTTTAAATACAATTGTGGGTGTTGATGTTGGACAGTATTTTGGCTTTTTGATGTTAATAAAGCGTGATTGTATCTTATAGTTTGGAAGGCTATGTTTAAATACAATTGTGGGTGTTGATGTTGGACAGTAGTGCATGGTGTGATTCTCTGCCTTCCAAACTATAAGATACAATCACGCTTTATTAACATCAAAAAGCCAAAATTGTTTATGCCATCTGGAAAATACATAGGTTACACAAAAAGTTTCCAAAAAAGAAAAAGAAAATTTTGGTTCAAACCTCTCATGTATATAGACTGGAAGATGAAGACCTATATGTTATATGTCTCTGGAGTTCCAGGAGTTTTATGTATGAGCTTTAGTAGTGTAACCTGTTCGAGCTGGGAACTACATTAGCAGAATTCCATTCAGTTTTGAGTTTTATGATTCTAAATTTCTTCTCTATGAACCTAGGATTTTTGTTTTGAAAAATTTTGTTAAGGCCATAAAGTAAAAAATTCCAGTATATGTTCCAATGCATGTCCAACAACATGTAGCCAGGTAGAATTCAGGCAGCATAGCCTTTTGATATCTTCATCATGTCCTTACTCATGTTCATGATTAGGCTAATGAAGTGAAAAGATTGAATAATGGTTGCAAGATTTGAAGGCAAAACTTAATATTCTTGGGAGAAAGATTTCTCTGTTAAAATTTCTTGCATACCTTTCATGCTTCTAATGGTTCTTTATATTTTTTATTTTTTCGGCTCTAAATGCATAGAGAATGTGAGCATCTTGTCTTTACTGTCGATAGAATCTTCATTGTTAATAGATTTAGGAAAGTCATATCTATAAGCTCCTTGGTGATTGTTAATGTATTCCTTTTTGTGGAGTATAAGAGGTACTGGAAATGAAGTTCCAAAAGTGACTTCAATTCTTTCTGTTGCAAAGAAGATGCTATGATGATAGGGATGGTGTGAATCAACACACTTGACCTGTATTATTCTAGATGGAAAAGTAAGCTTGGATGGAGGGCAAGCTCCTTATACATTTAGTTTCGAATTTGTAATTCTGTGATACATGGAAGTGTGGGAACTTGGTGCCTCACTGTTTATGGGAACCTTTGGGATTAAGTAATTAAGAAACTTGGCTTCTTGTTCTCCTTGATTATTTTATGTTAGTACTCTTTGATGGGACTGAAGACTTGAAAGATGAAAATGCAAGGACAGGTTCTTGGAGAAATCTATCCATATAATATTTGCTTGATGGTGTGTACCAATTTGCATTGTACCAATTTATGTGAAAATATTGTCTCTCAAAAGCAGGGCTGAAAGTGGGTCGGATATAATTAGGCTGTATCCATTTCTATATCTGATTGGGGTTGGATTCGCATACTATATTTCTTGGTCTAATTAGATCTAGATATTTAGTACATAAATCTGCCAGATTTGGATCCACGTTCGGATATACTTGATTTGGTTGAATTCGGATCTTGAATTCAGATCTGGTTCTCTGTATAACAAGGTGCCTCCTTTTAGGTAAAAATGTTCTCTAAAACAAATTGTAAGCCATAAGATTCAAATCTGAAACATCTGCGTTTGGTTAGCTATTAAAAAAGTACTTTTTTTACTTTTTGAATTTTAAAAAGTAAAAGGCAAAAAATTTTTGCTTTGCATATAAAGCAATTATTTTGATTTTTGATTTTTGCTTTTCATGATGTTACCAAACGTTGCTTTTTGATTTTTACTTATTAAAAATTAAAAAGCAAAAAACATATTTTTTTAATGACTAACCAAATGCATCCTTGGTTAAAACACAAGCACCCAACCACCAGACCACAACATTGTACCTAATTTACGTAGGTCATTCTTTTGACTTATTGAAAAGTATTCAGATCATTAAATGACTATTTCATGCATATTATTATATTTCATAATTTAATTATTATTTTCTATAAAAAGTTTTTCTGTGATAAAAATAAAAAAATAATTTTAGATATTTTCAAAACTTTATTGACTAAAGTTATTAGTTTATGTACTACTACATTTACTTATAAATTTTCTTACAAGCACTCAAAAACCTAGATAATTCATGAATTTTTATTTATGCTGTAATTAAAGAGTGACAGTAGTATTTGATACAAAAGATTATTAATATTTTTTATATTATTTTTTTTACTTTATATAATTTTAATTTTCAATATTTTAATAAAAAATATAGTTGAACTAGTAAGTTTTAGTCTTGACCTGGTCAATCTCCATTTAGGTTTAATAATCATGTCTTAAATCTATAATTATCATGTGTCACTGGCAATCTACATAATGAATTATGCTACCGTTCTTTATGATTATATACTTCATATTAGTTTTCATTATTGGGTTCCTAAAAATCTGATTTATATCTGAATAATATGCAACTTATATCCATATTTGAATAGAAATAATATGGATAAACTAATATCTAACTTGTATCCATATTTGCTCATGACAAATATGGATTTGCTTAATATCTGACTCATTTCAATCTCTTTAGAACAAATATGGATACTAATTTTGATACCATTTAATATCCATATCTATATTTATATTCGTTAAAAAATATGCATATAAATATGAATATACCAATATCTGGTCCGTTTTCTATTTTGCTTGAAAGATTCAAGCTTTAGTTTTATTTCAATTATATTAGACTCTTACATGTGATGATCTTCCTAAAAGGGGTTGAGATACTGATTCTAGATGCCAACATGTGGAAAGATGAAAATAAAATAATGCCCTTGTTTGATGCAAATTTTTTAAAGATATTTGGACCAGTGTTTTGTTTTTAGAAATTCTTTGTCTGATTTTAATTCCATAACCATGCTGATGGAAAGTGAAATTATGTTCAGCTTGTTGGCCATCCAAAAATGTTGGCCTCCTTTCTGCTTTTCATACTCATCAGAGCACATGTATGCATGCACGAGCATGCAGACAAACACAGGCACGTGCGAACACACGTGTGCACACAAACACAGGCACATGTGCACACACGTGTGCGCAAGCACAGAGAGAGAGAGTTAAATCATGTCTAAGTTCCATTAGAGATTTTATTGAAGGGATTTTTCACTAAAATAATTTTTATTGCAGTTCTAACTTTGTCAGACAGCATGGTGATTAATGAAGCAAAACAAACACTTCTCATATTTCATTCCCTTGCCTGTATTCTTGCAAGCATATGCTTGTGTCAATTTCTATGTCTGCACTTGCTGCATGTTCAATTTATTGAGTGCTCAAACTTCCAATAATTCCTTGAGTTTTAGGTGCTGACATTCCTTTCTCCAGTTTTGGGGATTTAATAAAAATGAAGTGATGCTTGTTAAATCATTCTTTTACCGCTTGTAGTGTCCAAGTACGGCTCCTTATTGGCATGAAATAATTAAAAGCACTTTGTTTGAATTGAGAATATTATTTTAATGTTAAAAATCTGTTAGATATTTGTCATTTCAGTCATGGACCACTTTTTTATATCTCTGAGATAAGTTTGTTCTTAAGTTTGCAAAGAAATGTCATTCTGCATGCTTTATAACTGCAAGTCTGCAATGGCCTCCCTAGGAGTTTTCAAAATAAGTTATGCACTCTCTGTTGCTGGTAACGTGAAAAACTGTTGACTGACTTGCCTAGTCCGTATAAGATTGTTATCGAAATTTTCATGGATTATCTTCATCTACAACCACTTCCCTGTTCTAATGTGCTTGCTTTGATCATAGTTTTTTTTTTTTTTTAGAGCTCTATTGTGACCTTTAAAACTAATGTTTGACGTCTGAAGATAGCCATAAACTAGATTGATAATAATGGTTTTGGCATGTGATGATATGCATGACATTTTCTTTGAGAAATGGTTAGGGAGTGAGCTGAAGACGTATCTTCCTTGTTCTTCTTCCTATGTTAATGACGGATGCACCAGGATATACGTTGTTAATTCACGACTAGCTCTGTGTGGTAATGCTTGCCATCCATGCAAGACAAATGCACATGTGTCATAGGTTGCTTGTAACCATCCTCTTATAGCAGCAGCCGACTATATTTGTGTGCTTTTTTAAACTGGCTGTATTATTTTCATTTTTTTTTTTAAATCATTGCTGTATGATTGAATATGGACAGATTATTATGTTTCAGAGAGTTAAAATTTTCTTCCACTTGATTTTATGGAACTGAATTTAACTCCTGATTCACGAACTTTTTGACCTTTGGAGTTCACATGAACGGTCTGGCTGGAACACTCACGAGGTCAAAATCAGTTCGTCCATAACGTTTGGCTTCTAAGAGAATATTTCGTACTGCTGTTGCAAGATACATGCGTAGAGGCTATTTTGACAAAAATTCAAGCTGTGATATATTCAGCAGCTCCTCAACTTGTTTTAGATTTTTTTTTGTCCAAGAAAATTTAGCTAACTCTGATTTCATTATAATCTAATATTTATTGTTGAATATCAATTAGTTTTATTATGAAAACATGCAAGACAATTTGACTGCTAGGTTTTGTCACATTTGATAGAGACAATAAGGAATAAATTGAGGGAATATGAGAATAAATTTTGTGAAATAATGAGAGCTATAACTACCATTAACTAAATAGCTTATCTCGTCTCTCTACTATGTTCCAGTTTTTGAAAAGTTATTTGGAAGCTTTCTGAGATTATTTTTTAGAAAGTTTTTTAAGAATAATATTTTGGCATATTTGGCTGAAAAAATAAAAAAATAATTTATTGTAGAATAGTTTATATTTAGTTGAGCATTAATTTTTTTAAGAAAAAAATTGTATAGAATACCTATCATATTCTTAATAGATATAAAGTCATATTCTTTTGCTCCTAAATTTTATATAAATAATAATATTATATTTATATTAATATAAATATAATATTAATATATTATAATATAATATTAGATTATAATAATTTATTATATTAATATAATAAAGATATTATATTAGTAAAAATATTAAAATAATATTAAAATATAATAAATATTATAATATTAATATTTTATTTTGACAATCTATTGATGTTTTGTAAAATTTTAGCTGGTGGATTTTAGAAGGATATATTTGAAAAAAAAGTACTATCAATTTTTGTTTCATGAAAAGTTTCAAAATTCATTTTTTTCATAGGTTTTTATTTTTTATGAAATGTTGGAAGTGTCTTTCCATAGGAAGAGATTTTTTATTCTCTTTTTTTTTTACTTTAATTAAATAAACCTTCACTTCTCGTGAACCAAACGAGTCTTAAAAGTGTACCTCCAATTTATGAGCAAGGATTTATTATTTATTTATTTATTGATGGTTCTGCTGATGGGGTTGCTTTTCTTATTGCACATAAAAACACCGCAAATAACAGCACAATTTATATATATATATATATATTGTTGCACAGAGATAGCAATTGAAGAGGAGGATAAATTAAATTTTTTTTAAAATTTTGATCAAATTAAAATTCTAAGTCAAATATGTACTTCTATTTAAAATAATTTGAATCTTTATGATGAATATACAAAGTATAGCAGCGGAATTAAAAGTAATAAGATAATTTAAGTGAATAAAATAAATAAGTAATGCAAGAATGAAAAGCTAGAAATTAAAGCACATCACAAACAAAAGTAATTTATAGTGGTTCGAAGCAATCCGCTTCTACATTCATTTTTCAAGCTATTGTTGAAAATTTCACTATAATCTTTTCTTGGTTACAGTGTGTTTATTTTTTCGGACTTCACAAATAAATTCAGTTGATTTTTACAGAAGTACTAATCAAAATCTTACATCATTAGTTTTTCGGATTCATTAATAATATAGTTAATTTTTCAGGCTCACCAACCAAAATCTATACAATATTCAATTACGGACTTGGATCAGCTTAAACCTCAAGTTTCTTTCCGTCAAAAAAAATTATAAAAAAATAAAAATATAAGTATAAATTTCAGCATAAAATAAAAAATTAAAAATTAAAACTCTTTGAAGCTTGAAGAAGCTATAGTTGGATTGTTCAAATGATACTTCAACTTTTCTTCTTGATGCTTGAGAGAATGTGGAAGATGATAGAGATAGTTTTTTTTGAAAGTTATGTGATTTTGAAGCTTAATTTTTCTCTTTTCTCTTCTTTTTCTTAGGTATTCAATGTAACTTACAAATTTAATTTTTTTTTGCTTTTCTTCTTTTTGAATGCTTTTTAAATCTTTAAATAATGTTGGAGAATGATTAGTAGCCATTTAGAGCCGTTGAAGAGCATTTATTAGACATTTAATGTACTAAAAATGGACAGAAAAACTAATCGTTACGGAAGTTTCCATCGCAGGGGTTGACCTTAGGGTCGTCCTTGGGCACAAGGATCGACTTTGTCAGGGGACGACCCCAGGATTGATCTCTCGGCAGAAAATAGAAAATAGACAGTTTTTATTTTTTGACTTGCAGAACAGTAAAGATCGACCTTGGGGTCGATCCTTGGCACAGGGATCGACCTTAGGGTCATCCTCTTTGGGATGTCAGTCAGAAATCAACATGCCAGCTTGTTTTAGTAGGAGTCAACCTAGGGTCGGATTGATCCTAGGATTGATTCTTTTACTAAAACTTAATTTTTTTTAATTTTAATATCAAAAAAATATGAAATTATCTTCAAAAAATTAGAATTCTTTTTCACTTGCTCCTGAGGCTTTCAAAACATATATTCTTGATCTTCAATTTGGTGAAATTATGATTTTATAATTTTTTTTAATAAACTTAAAAAATCTTATGAAACCTGAAATGCACATTATTTTTTTTCAAGCCAAAATTCATTTGTACTTCTCTCAAATATTTTGTAGTTATCAAAATCAATTTTTGAGGCAACAATCTCTTCCTTTTGATGATGACAAAATATTTGAGTATAAGCAAAATAAGGGATGCATAGAATATTGAAATAAAATAGTGCCATTAAGAATTTTGAGTTTAAAATTAAGATAATATATAAATATATTCAATTGATGATAATTTTTAAGGTATAAGCTGACATAATATCAAGATATAATATCAATGCCTACATCATAGTGCATCACTACCATAAAGGATAAAGAAATCATAGTATAAACTTCACTTTCTACAAAATGACTTAGTTTTTTTAAAAGAGAGGTTAGGAGTTATAAAAAAAATTTGTCAATCATCAAGCATGTAATTTTAACATCATCAATTAATAATTATTGCTTATATTAAATTATGTATTTACTTTCTCTTTTTGACATCACCAATTAAAAAACTATTTTTTCTTGTTTCGAATAAAATTTACGCCATCTTTCTAATAAGAAGAAAAAAATCTGCTCCTTAAAAAATATTTCATAATATAATTGATCCTATATGTGAAAAATCACATTTCATATTAATGACAAAATAAGATGCCAAATTTTAAAATACATAAGAGTCACTATAGTCATACGTTAAGTGATAAGCACTTGATATATTATCATAAGAAGTATTAAATATTATTGCATTGTACGTTTATTAGTTGAATTTGATGCTTCTTAGTTTATTTTATAGGTAATTAGGAGATTGGGTTCATAGGATCCAAGATGGCTTAACTCAAGGTAAATCAAGCAATTAATTAGAAAGCTAGCCATGAAGGAAGAAAATCCAAGGGCTACCATGTGTGCACTCCATCCAAGAGCTCTCAATCCAAGCATCTATATTGGGGATCCAAGTCACTCCAATCAATAGTTCCCAAGCAAGTGTAGAAGATCCAAGGATCAAGGCTCCAAAACTTTCTCTCACATGGATTCAAGGATCCGATCCAAAGGTTGAAAAAAAATATTTACTCCATCCTTCGACTTAGAGTGAAGGCAAATATTATCAAAGAGTCTCCTTGATGTCATGTGCTTTCCTTCTTTATCTGCTCTACACACCAAAGAAGGAATATCCCATCTTTCTTTCTCTCAAAATCAGCACCCCTATCTTCCTTAATTGCTTTATACCCTAAAGAAGGCAGTGCCTCCTCCTCTCTTGACTTATTTGATTTTATCCAAAGCACAAACTTTTCTTATGAGATGCCTTCTAAAATTTAAATTTCAAAGCTTCTTTATCTTTCTTACCACCTCATTTTTTTATTTTTTTTTAAAATTCAAATATCACATGTCATGATTTTATTTCTTTTGAGATTCAAATAGAATCCCATTACAAAATCTCCATCCTTTCTTTCCTTTTTCATCTTAAATCAAATATCACACAAAATCGTCTCACCTTTATTCCTTTTAAAAATCTAATACCTTTTCTCCTCTATTTAAACACCCCGTTGCCTCTCCATGATCTATATATCCTTCCACTCCCAAAAATTTAAAAGACTATCATCCTCCATCTCTTCTTTTTCCACTTCTCCATACCACTAAATTCCAGCCACTATTACCATCCCTTCAAACCTTCCATAATCCAAACACTTCTACTCGTATCTCCTCTCCTTCATACCATTCACATCCTTTTTTCTTCCATCTTCCAAACTTGAGAAGGATTGTAGATCTGAATTTCGATGGAGTTAAGCCAAGAAGATGAAGATGATTCCAGAATCCATGGAGAACTAAGCCTT
Organism: Cocos nucifera; assembly: GCA_006176705.1. Taxonomy (NCBI): domain Eukaryota; kingdom Viridiplantae; phylum Streptophyta; class Magnoliopsida; order Arecales; family Arecaceae; genus Cocos; species Cocos nucifera. Next base: position 532,079 of record QRFJ01001507.1, read on the forward strand.
TACTCTTGAAAAAGAGATGATACTTATAATAGATTTATTTTATATGCATATTTTTTGTATTCCTATTACATGCGGTTTATGAATCATTTGATTTTATTATTTTTAAGATAAAAGTGCATCATTCTTATATATTTTATCATTAGATTTGGTTATTCGAATAATTTATACTCCCCGAATGCACATTATGATCTAATGATATAACGTATACTCAAAAGAGATAGGTTGTCTCAAATAATTAGATCGATAATCAATTTTCTTTCTTCTTGTATGTTCTGTAGTTGAATAACATATCTCTCCAAGAGATGAGTCGTGACCTAAGAGTACAATTCGTGTTCAAGAAAGAAGAGTTAAGTTAGATCAACTTAAACCCCACACACCATTATTGCACCATAACAAGGGATACCAAAATCTATTTCACACAGTAGATTCAAATTCCTGAGGTCTTTATCCTATCGCATCACTTTTATCACTTATATTTATTTTGCTACTATCGCATGGTTGTCTTAAGTTTTTATATAAAAGCATTCTATTTTTCTCTCATTTCGAAGTAATCGATTCAAAATTTTTGTGGATACGCTCTCGACTCATCCTAATCGTATAGAAGTGAGTTAGAGTTTATAATTGATCGCTTCACGATAAGCAATCAAATTTTGGCATTGTTGCCGGAGATCTTAGCATGATTGGTTTGAAAAAAATCTATAAAATATATTAAAAAATATTTTATTACTTTTTATTTTTTTTGCTTTAGATTGCTTTATTATCTTTCTAGTAAAATAATTTTTTGCCTTTGACTTTCTGCCTATTTTAGACTTATATTTTATTTTTAGAATAATTTACTTTCTTTTAATAGATTCTTTAAAAAAGATAAAAAAATTTTAAAAAAATTGACCGCTTTACTTTAATTGCTTAATTAATTTTTATTTACTCTTTTAAAAATTTTTGCCTTATATTACTTTTCATATATAGTAGATTTACTGTTTTCTAGCTTAGATTATCTTATTTGCATACATAGAAAAATTTCTTGCTTTCTAATTCATAGAATAATTTACTACTTTATATAATTAGTAATATTCTACTTTTCATAGTTTAGAATAATTATCTTAAAAGTAGATTTAATTTCTTACTTTATTTATAGATTATCTAGTTGCCTTTTAATCTTAGCATAATTTACTTTCTATTTAATTAGATTCTTTAAATCTTCTCAAATCTAATTAACTTAATTAAAATCTATCTCTTATTCCTTCTTGCTTAAAGATAACATAACATAAAAAAAATAAAACACTACATAACACTTAACCAAAATAGAAAAATTAATTAAATCTTAAAAGATTTTTACTTGTATTGGACATCTTTTCTAATTGCATTGCATCTTTCATAAAATATATTAAGGGCACTTAACCCAATTAAAAAAGATAAGATGAAAATTTGATCATCCTTTCTTAGTCCAAAAAAATTACTATCCTTCATATTGCATTGACCTAACCTATTCGGGTATCAATTTAGATGGTGGGTCTTTTATTTTTTCTTCTGATTCCTCAGATGTACCTACTTGGTTGTCTATTTATTTCTCAGATCTTAGTGTATAGATAGCATTTAGTTGATTAATCTAGGCTCCATGTTGAGATTTCTAATTATTTTGGGTTCTAGGGTTTGCCTCAGGTTGACTTGGTAATCTATCCTTTTCTCTTTCACTCATAGTAGTAACTAACTATCCTAATTGTATTTCTAAATGAGCTATTGCTTGTGTGTTTGCTATTAGCAACTAACCAGTGGCTTGCATAAAAGTATTAAGGGTAGTTGCATTATCGATCATTGATTTTGATAGATTTTCTAGGCTTTTTTCTAAAGAGTCTAATTTCTTTTCATTATTATTAAAGCTTTCTGGGTTGTTTAGCATAGGGTTAGGCCTTAGATTTGACTAGTTGAAGCTAAGACCTCCTACATTTAGACCTTGTGACCATGAAAAATTAGGATGGTTTCTCCATCCTGGATTATAAGTGGATGCATAAAAATTATTATTTGATCTTTGATATACTGCATTCACCTGTGCATAATCATTATCAGCCTGATTCATTAGGAGAGGACATTCTTCTATGACATGGTCTAGTGCACTACAGCCATTGCATATAGATGTAGACATTTGGTTTACATTGGCTGATCTTTGTAATTTTAAGGCCTCAACTCTGCGGGCTAGGCTTGCAAAATCAGCTAGGAAAGTTTGGACATGGTGCATCCCTCTTCTTCTTAGTATGGATTGGTCTATTTTTCTAGTTGTCTTCCATTGTAGCTTTTTTTTGTTAGGTCCTCTAAAAATTGCCAAGCCTCATTAGCTAGCTTATACATAAATTGGCTCTGGCACATCAACTCTAGCATAGTTCTAGAATTTGGTTCTAAACCTTCATAAAAAATTTGGCACAACCTTTAAATTTTTATTCCATTATATGGGCATTGGCTTGAGAGGTTTTTAAAATGGTCTAGACATTTTCAGAATGATTCACCCTCTAATTGGTAAAATTGATTAATTTTATTTCTTAACTTGGCTATTTTTTGATAAGGAAAGAATTTTCTTAAGATCACTTTTACAAACCCATCCCATGTTGTGATCAAGTGGTTAGGCAGACTATAAAATCATTTTTTAGCATTTTCCTTGAGGGCAAAATTAATCAACCTAAGTTTAATAGCATTTTTAAAGAGTTGGTGTATCCTCATGGTATCACATACTTCCTCAAATTCTCTAATAAAAATATATGCATCTTTAACTCCAATAAATTTGAAAAACATATTAATGACTAAAGGTTTTAGCTCGAAGGTGGTAGCAGTAGTCTGGGGTAGTCGAATATAGGATGGTTGGGCTGAGCCCACTGGGTAGCAAAGGTCCATTAGGGTTTGAGGTTCTTGATATATCTCACTCATTGTGGACTCAAAAAATTTTTGGATTAGGATAGGATTTGGATCTATTCTTACTAATCAACCAAATTTTTTTTTAAGTTGCTATTTTATAATTTATTTATTTATTTATTATTATGATTATTATAAAGTTTTTAGAGAGATGAGAGAAAAGAAAGAAGAGGATTCTAAAGATGAGTCCTAAGTAGTCCTAAATCTAGAGATAAAAGAGAGAATAGTGCTTTAATTAGATTTGAATTTGGTGTTAATTACAATCAAGTTAAACAAGCATGAACTTTCTATCATAGGGTTAACCTACATCTTGACAGCTCCTAACTATTCCAAGATCACTTATGAGCACTCCAAGCTCAAAATTGACTAATTGATTTGATCAGGTAAATGTAAGATGTGAGAGATTTTCTACTCGTTGATTTTCTTAGATACCAACTAAGTTGGTCTGGTCAGACAATGAAATTAATTAAAAACCACGATCTTTGAACCACTTGCCTTAGACATCAAGCAATTAATCAATCCGAATCTGATCCAACTTTAGGATTTTCTTATCCTAATGAGCTCGAATATCCTTAAAGGCCAACATCTAATTGATTTTATATTAAGGTTTAAGTCAATACAATATGAAGGTGGTGGTTTATGGGCTAAGAAAAGATGATCAAATCCCCATCTTATCTTATTTAATAGGTTGTGTCCTTAGAGTATATTATGAATATGCAATACAATTCAAACAAGATATTCAAACATGTTAAAAATTAATTTTATATAATATTTATGGTTACTCTAATTAATTAAATATTATGAGATGTTGATATTTTTTTAAGGGTTTAAGGTTTTGTCTTTTTATGATTATTTTTTTTAGTTTTTGATTATATGGTTTTGCAAAAGAAAGTAAATTCAAGTGATTAAGTCTTAAAAAATAATAAATTAATCTAAACTACAAAGAGCAGAAATCAGTTATGAAAAGACAATAATAACTAGGTAAAACTAAAGAGTAATAAAAAAAATTATTTTTTATTTTATTATTTTTTTAATTATTTTTTAAAATTAATTATTTAATTTTTAATTAATTGAAGCAAGCATGCTACAATCTTCGATAATGGTGCCAAAAATTTGATTGCTTGTCGTTAAAGCAACAAATAAAGATTAAGCCTAATTTTAATTTTTAGAATAGTAGTAAGTCGGATGTTGATTTTTTTGAGAATTGAAGGCTAAGTTATATTCAATTTTAATTAAAAATATTTTTTATTTAATTTTAAAATAAAAATTTTAAATAAATAGATTAAAGAGAATAAATTAAGAGTTTAATAAATTAAAAAAAATAAAAAAATAAAAATTTAATTACTTAGAATTTTTTATAAGGTTGAAAATGGGTCAGGTTGACCCGTGACTCGATCCAACCCAACCCGCTTAGACCTGATCCAACCTATTTTAATGAACCCATAGAGCAGGGTCAGATTTTAAAATTGGACCCATTCAATATCTGGATCTGGTCTGGGTTTACTGAATTTGAATCCGATCCGATCCAATCTGATCCGAATTCAGTATTAAATTCAATATATAAACTATAAAGTTAATAGAGTGGGATTGAAATTCTAAATGCCCTTGTAGCATTATTATTTTTTAAAAAATTTACTCAATTTGACTGTGAAATTTTGAAAAAAATTTATAAATTAAAAGTCAAGGCAAAGTAATATATTTTTTTTGCCATAAATTTTGCATATGTTAGTTTATTATACGAACTGAGTCTGATCAAAATTTGAGTTCAAATTGGATCTAAAATTTTTAGATTGGGATCGGATTATACATGGACCCAATCCAAATCAAAAGATTCAATGGGGCAAATTTTTTGATATGGACCCGATCCGATCCGACTAGATTTTCAATTGGATTAGATTTGGATCTAACATTAGGACCCAATCAAGGAACCGGATCGGATCGGGGTCACTCATGGCTCGGTCCAATCGACCCATTTACACCCCTAGTTTTTGAGAATTAATGAGAATTATTCTAAAATTTTGAATCCATCTTCTGTATAGTCATGGTAATTCTTTTTAATATAAAATTTTATTATTTTTAAAAATTTAGTTATGATATAATTTATTTTTTTAGAGTATGAATTATATCTCTTGATAATGATTCATCTCTATGAAATCATAAACTATTCAATACTTTAATTCTTAAAAATTAATAATATAATTTTTAATAATTATTATTAAAAATAAATTATTAAATTAAGTATGGACTATATCTAGTTATCGTGATCCATCCTAATAAATATAATTTATTTAGTTCTTTAATCAATAAATAGCATGTCAAATAATCAGGATCTCATACATAAAAAAATAAATTTTATTAAAAACCGAGCAAGAGAATATGTTTGCATAAAAAGTAATTACAAAAGATAAAAAAAAATTACAATCCATGTCATAAAATTTGATCTACTCTCCTAGAATCCAGCTCCTTAGTCATGCATGGTTGACGATTTGCTCACTCCCAGCATCTTCAGAGCTTCTTTGATTGAAAGTTGAAAGAAGAAAGAAGGAAAAAAGGAGAAGGAAGAAAAAGAGAGAAGAGAAGCTCTTTTTTCTGTATTTTTGGCATAGAAGACTTGTTCTCAGGCTATGAGAGTAAGAGTGCTTAAATAGAGGAGGAAACAAGATTTTTAGAGCTATTTTCGGAGTCAAAATTCATGTATGGATCGAATTTAATCATCCTAATAAATTCTAACCATTGGATCTTGATCAAATGCCCCAAAATCCATCAAAAAATCATCTTTTGGCTTCAAGATCAGTGCTAGATTAAATCTAGGCCATCAGATCCTTGATCGGAGCATTTTCGATCATTGGATAGTGCTTAGATGAAGCCTGGAGTCCTAATCAAAGCTGAAATAAATTCCCATCATTGGATTTTGATCGACAACAACCTGGATCATCCGTCAGCACTTGATGAAGCTTGTGGACCATATAAATCGATTGCACTAAAGACCTCTACTAATTACATCGCACCATGCTAACTGAATTTACTAAAATACCCTTGTACGCCATGATGAAAATTCTGTGAACCTCTTAGCGGTCTAGGCTCGCCACATGTTGCATACTAATTTACCATGCTTGCTGAGCTAGGCAGTCCACACCTATTCCATGGACCAGCCGGTCGGTCCATCATGCACCGACCTGATTTTTTTTTTCTTTTATTTTAAATTTCTATGCTTCATAACTTTTTATTTTAGCTTTGATTTTAGTAAAATTTATTATGTTGGAACCCATAAATCAAGCTCTTCGCATTGATGAACTTTTTTTCTATAAAATATTAATAAAAATATTAATTTTTTAATAAATATTAATTAATATATGATTTAATACTATTATTTAGTTATATGAGATAATTATCACATCATCTTAATAGATTTTTTTGATTGGAATCGCTCTCCATAAGGTTTCTTAGATTGGGACATCATCTTAATAAATTTTTCTGATCAAAATTTATTGATCGCATGATTGATTTTGATGATTGTCAAACTTTGAGTGTTTAAGTATTTAACCATGTTTCAAGAATGGATGTAGATCTTTTTAAATTTTCAAGTTAAAATTATAATTTTATTAAGTTAGAGATCAAAAAAAAGTGACAAGGGGCAAAATCATAATTTTATAAAGTTGAAGAAAATCTATTTCGAAAGTCTTAAGAATAAGCTTAGAAGATTTTTAATCTTTTGGAGGTAGTCTCATAATTTTTGGATGCATAAATTAGAAAAAAATCAAGTTTTAGTAAAAAGATCAATCTAAGGGACGACCTCTAGATCATCTTCTATCGAAATGGGCTGTTCAGCATGCTTAGCATGCAAACTGAGCCAACCAATTCTGAGACCGAGCCAACCTAGTCTCAGTAGAAGCAAAAGATAGAAAGTATAGAAAGCTAGTTTTTCAAGATCCAAGAGACTAAGTCGATCCAGTTATAAATTGAGCCGATCCAATTAGGACTGAGCCGACCCAGTCAAAAATTAAGCTGACCCAGTGATCATAATGGCTAGTTTTCTGCAGCTTTTTCAAACGATCATTTCTCCACTCCAACAGCTATTTCAAATCTTTCAATGACTAGAACTAATCCTCAAGCTATCACAAAGAGTATAAAAGGCTAGAAAAATATTTGAGAAGGTAGATCAAGTGGATTGAAAGTAAAAATTATTAAAATAGTGAGATTCATTGAATATTTAAAGAAAAAAAGAGGATCTTATGCATCAAATTTAGAGAGCTTCAAAGTGTGATTATCCTCATTTATTCAAGTTTTCTCTCAATCTTCGAAGAAGAGAATACAAAGCTTCAAGAGCCATCTTTCAGCCTCTCCATCAAATTTCAAAAAGAATTTTTTTTAAAATTTTTATGCTAAATTTTATACTTATATTTTTATTTCTTTACAAGTTTCTTTAGGAGAAAGAAACTTAGGGTGTAGGTTGGTCCAAGCCAAAAATTAGATAGCGTAAAAGTTGTGGTTAGTGCTCCTAGGTTAAAACTAACCAGGTTGATAGTGAACCTAAGAAAACTATCGATGTAGGATTGTGGTTGGTAAGTCCGAAAAAATCAACTGAGTTTGTTTATGATCCTAAATTAAAATAAATGCACTATAATATCGGATTATAGTAAAATTTTTAAGAAAATAGCTTGGAGAGTGGACGTAGGTGCGGAATTGCACCAAACCACTATAAAATCTTTGTGTACTTATTTTGTGATTTTGCTTTTCTTTTTTGCTTTACATATTTGCATTAGTTAGTTGCTTTTAATTTTGCTGCTACACATTGCTCATTCACCATAAGCATTCAAGTTTCTCTTAATTCGAAGCACATATTTATTTTAGAGTATAATTTGGCTAAAAATTTTATAAACCTAATTTATCCTCCTCTTGGATGGCCATACCTGGGCAATGAGTGGTATCAGAGCAGATGCTCTATTATTAGTTGTTGACCCAACCGTCAAGAGCTAAAGATATTGGCAACCTAAAATAAAATCTTTTTTAATGAAGGCTATTCCATAGATAGACCTCCACTTTTTAATAGCTCAAATTTTACCTATTGAAAAGCTAAGATGAAAATATTTATACAACCACATGACTATAATTTATGAAAAATTATTGTTGATGGCTCACACACCCATAATGCATTGATCAAGTGTGATAAAGAGATGGCCTAACTAAATGCCAAGATCATGAACATACTTCATTGCTCCTTAGATATTAATGAGTTTAATACAATTTCTTCATATGTTTCAGTGAATCAAATATGGAAGAAATTAAAAATGACTTATAAAAAATTAAATCAAAAAGAAGAATCAAGCTTTCAAGAAGAAAAGATAGCTCACCCCAACTCATGCCTTATGGTGCATGAAGATGAAAAGAAGAAGAAAAGAAAGAAACAAAAGAAAAAAAATAATGATTAAGAGGGAGCAAGGCAAAGAAGAGAATGAGAAAGAGGAGGAAGGTATAGAAAGTTGTTGCCTCATGGATCAAAATGATGAGGTATATTATGAACACTTCTTTAAATTTTTTTTAATAAATTATATGAAGCCTTTAATGACTTAATAGATGAACATAAAAAAAATAAAGCTACAAAATAAAGAGCTTAGAAAATTTAACTTATCTTTGACTGAAAAGAAAAATAAAGTTTCAAGTGAAAAAGAAGATTTATTAAAAAATATAAAAAATATGGCCAAAGAAAAGAAAGATTTCTTAGAACAAATTAAAATCCTAACCAAGAAAAAGAAGAATATAGTTAAATCTAAAAATTCTTTAGTTTAAAAAAATATTGAGCTTAAAAAAAATGATACTTTAAAATTCTTTCTAAAATAAAATGAAAATCTTTCAATTGAAAAGAAAGAGATCTTGGGAGAAAATAAAAAATTAAGAAGAGAAGTTGAGGTTTTGAAATCTATTGTAGAAAAGTTTATAATTAACTTTCAAAATCTTCAATCTATGGTAAAAACTAATATGACTATTTTCAATAAAATAGAAATTAATTTTAATATTTCAAGAAAATAGTACAATGGTAAAAATATTTTCATAAAAGATTCAACTAAAGATCATTCTATCAAGTGCTTTAAATATAATCAAATTGGCCATAAAATTTTAGAATATAATTTTAAAAGAATTGGCCAAATTTTGATTAAATAAATTTGAGTTCCAAAGAAAATCTTGAATACTAACTCCTATGGATCCAAGATGGCTTGGGTACCAAAAATCATTAAGTGACTTTGCAAGTGCATCAAGGATCCAAATAAAATAAAAGAAAGAAAATTTTTATGAATGCCTTAGAAATGAAAAGGGATGGGTATTGATGCTTGGTATAATCTAAATTTTTTCTCACATCATACCATCAATGATTATTAAAGTTATTTTGATTAAATCTATTGATTTTAATATGATTTTGTATTAAGTTTACTTGCTTGAAATTCTTTTCATATATTAGTAAGATTAGTATGATTGATTGATTTTGATTATTTGAATACTTTAATTTTAAAGATCAATATGCTCTCCTCTATATCATGCTATGAATTAAAATTATCTTAAAAATCAGCATGACTTAATAGCTTCTCCTTATCAATTATTTATTTAAGAAACTTAAATTAATATAAGTTTAATTAACTATGAATGTCCTTGATTGCAAAAGAAACAAATTTAGACATTCTCCTTATATAATGCTAAATTATTAAAATTTTAATAAAAATTAGCATAAAACAAATACTTAAAGATAAGACATCAATTATAAAATTTAAAATGCTTGATGTATTAAGTTGCATTGCATTTTAAGTTTATCCTTAAGGATTTGAAATTTCATAATTAGATCAAAATATAAAGTCAATATCTAGATCCCTCTCATTTTAATCTTAATTAGTTTTGTCTCTCAACTTGAAGAAATTTCTCACACTTGATATCAATGATATCATTCTTGTCTTGAACTTTATTATATTTTTTTGACAAAAAAAGAATTTTTTTTCTTAAATCTAATTTTGCATAGCTTATATGATGTCATTTGAGATAAAATCAAGAATTTCATACTTTTTTGAAATTGATTAAATAATATTTTTTAAGAAAAGAGGATCTAAGTTTAAATAGAATATCTCTCTATGATTTATTTTGCATGATTTATTAATATCAATTCAAATTAACTTATCAAGATAATTTGATCTGAATTTAAATTGATTCATCTTTTTTGATCAAAAATTTTAATGATAGATATCAAATAGATCATTATTGTCTTGTATTCTATTGCATTATCTTTGACCAAAAAAAGAAAATATTCTTACGTATAATCTAGTCCGTATGAATATATTTTTGATATTATATCTTCAGATAAATTATAAGATTGATACATTTATACTTCAAATTGATTGATACTACCTAAGAAGAGAAAGAGATATTTTCTAAAAAAATAAATAAATCTCTTTATGATTTACTTTGAATGATATATCCAAAAATAAATTTAAAAAATGCTCTTCTTAAATTTTTTGAAGTTGATATCATGCAAAATATTTAAAAAAAATTATCATTTGCTTTTAAAGCTAAATTTTTAAAGAGAACTTTAGTCTTATTCATTTAGGATTAGATAGCTTATAATACGTCTTATATTTTATTGATTTATCTTTTAACAAAAGAATATTTGCTTTGTTTCAAATATGAATTTTCATGGTTATATTTTTGCTATTATAACATTTGAGATAAATTCTTGTGATACATGTTTGAATGATTTACATTAATATCAAAGTGAAGAAAAGTATTTTCAAGACTATATTATTCAAATTTTTGAAATCTAAAATTTTTATTAATTAAAATTAAGAAATATGTCTATATAGGATACTCTTAGATTTTAATAGATTGTTATCACTGTAAACATCTTTTGAAGTAAATAAAAAATAATTTTTTTTTAAAAAAAATAGTTTCTAAATGAGTGAATGTTATATTTAATTAAATTGAATGCATAATTTAATACTTAATTCACTCAATTGATGTTTATTCTCTTAAAATTTTATTTAATTTTAAAATAGCTTTGTTTACAAAAGTAAGAAAGAGAAAATACCAAAGATAAAATGATTACTAACTTGGTATCAAACAAAATTTAAAAATCTAAGCTTAAAAATTAAATTTATATTAATTAAAATTAATGTGGTATCAAGTAATTATGCTTAACTTGAAAGAAAAAGAAGAAGAAGAATTTTAAATATTAAAATCTATTCTACAAGAATTATAAATTAAAAAAGGGAGAAAATATCATGTGATAATTTTCTAATATTCAGGAAGAGAGATATTGATTAAATTAACTAATTTAAATTTAAATAATTATAAATTTTAATAAATTTTAATATTAATATTAAATTCTCAATCATTTATTTTAAAATTTTTTTATTTTGAGCTTTGCTTTAATTGATTTTAGACTCTCAATCAGATACCTTATAGTTTTTCTCTAATTATGCTTACATGTGATTATTAAATTTAATTTATTTAATTTAAAATAGTATCAGATGAATAAATTAATTTTTATTATTAAAAATTATTTATGAATTTAGATATTATTCATATGCTGATTTGCATAAACTTGATAATTTTGGAGTTAAATTAAATTTGAAACATATTCTTATTCCAAATAAATTAGCTTTGATACAAACTTTTAATTTTAAAATTTATTTAAAAATCTAAATATAATACAAAACTTTTGATGTATATTTAAAAATTATTATAAAATTATTTTTGCTATGATACTATCATTGACTTGCTCGATATATTTTCGATACATATTCTTTTCGAGCTTAATTAACTAAAATTTCTTAAGAAAAAAAGATTGAATATTAAAGTATATATTATGCTTGATTTCATGATCAAATCTTTTAAAAAATTTTGATCCTCTTAAAGCTTAAAAATATATATTTAAAAATTTGATTAAAAGATCATATTCATTCAAAAAGAAGGAGAGTCTTTAATATTTGAGTTCAAGCTAATTTTTGAAAAGACAAAAATATTCATTCAAAATAAAAAATATTTTTTTTGATTTGACTTTATGAATTTGATACATCTCTAAATTTAATGTTTTGATGTTGATTTTGATGATTTTTTCTATTCTTTTTCATGAGCTTTTTGATGTTGTCAAAAAGGAGGAGAGGTATATTAAGTATATGCTTAAAGAATTAATACTTAAAAAACTCAATAAATTTCATGCTTGGAACCTTAATACTCATTATTTTGAATTAAAATATTATTTTGATATGAGTATATAAATTATGTGAAATATTAATTAGAGCTTTCATGAAGTGTGCATTTATGTTTATGTATATTATCATTTCATTACTTATACTAGTCAATTTATTGAAATATATTAAATTATATTTTTATGCATATACTCAAAGTTTTGTCATCATCAAAAAAGAAGAGATTATTGATCCCATGATTGATTTTGATGATTGTCAAACTTTGAGTGTTTAAGTATTTAACCATATGTTTCAAGAATGGATGTAATTCTTTTTAGGTTTTCAAGTTAAAATTATAATTTTATCAAGTTGGAGATCAAGAAAAAATGATAAGAAGCAAAATTATAATTTTATAAAATTAAAAAAAAAATTATTTTAGAAGTTTTAAGAACAAACTTAGAAGATTTTTGATCTTTTGAAGGTAATTTTATAATTTTTGGATGCATAAATTAGAAGAAAATTAAGTTTTAGCAAAAGGATCAACCAAAGGGATCCTCTTTCGAAATGGACTGCTCGACATGCTTGGCATGCAAACTGGGCTGACCCAGACTGAGACTGAGTCGACCTAGTCTCAATAGAAGCAAAAGATAGAAAATGCAGAAAGCTAGTTTTTTAAGATCTAGGAAACTGAGCCAATCCAGTTATAAACTGAGCCGACTCAGTTAGGACTGAGTCGATCAGATCAAAAACTGAGCTGACCCAGTGATCGTAATGGCTAATTTTTTTAAACTTTTTTAAATGATAATTTCTCCACTCTAACTACTATTTCAAAGCTTTCAATGGCTAGAACTGATCCTCAAGCTATCATAAAGAGTATAAAAGGTTAGAAAAATATTTGAAAAGATAGATCAAGTGGATTGAAAGTAAAAATCATTAAAATAGTGAGGTTTATTAAATATCTAAAGAAAAAGAGAAAAAATGGAGGATCTTGTGCATCAAATTCTGAAAGCTTTAAAGTATGATCATTCTCATTCATTCAAGCTTTGTCTCAATCTTGAAAGGAGAGAATACAAAGCTTCAAGAGCCATCTTTCAATCTCTCCATTAAACTTCGAAAAAAGTTTTTTTTCTTTTTATTTTTATGCTAAATTTTATACTTATATTTTTATTTCTTTATTAGTTTCTTTGGAAGAAAGAAACTTGGAGTGTAGGTTGGTCCAAGCCATAAATTAGATAGTGTAAAGGTTGTGGTTGGTGCTCTTAGGTTAAAACTAATCGAATTGATAGTAAACTCAAGAAAACTATTGATATAGGATTGTGATTGATGAGCCCGATAAAATTAACTGAGTTTGTTTATAAATTTGGGTCAAAACAAATGCACTATAATATTGGATTATAGTGAAATTCCTAAGGAAATAGCTTAGGAAGTGGACGTAGGTGCGAGATTGCATCAAACCACTATAAAACCTTTGTGTGTTTGTTTTGTGGTTTTGCTTTTCTTGCTTTTCTTATTTGCTTTACATATTTGTATTAGTTAGTTACTTTTAATTCCCCTGCTACACATTGCTCATTCACCATAAGCATTCAAGTTTCTCTTAATTAGAAGCACATATTTATTATAGAACATAATTTGGCCAAAAATTTTATAAACCCAATTCACCCTCCCTCTTGGATGGCCATACCTGGGAAACAAAATTGCTTTCTATAAAATCCCTTAGATCGGGACATCATTTCTATAGATTCTTCTGATCAGAATTACTTTCTACAAAGTTTCTTAAATTGAAACATCATCTTAGTAGATTTCTTTGATCAAAATTACTCTCTACAAAGTTTCTTAAATCAATACATCATCTCGGTAGATTTCCTAGAATGGAACTGCTCTCTACAAAGTTTCTTAGATTAGAACACCTCCACAGTAAATTCCTTTGATCGAAATCACTCCTAGTGAGGTTCCTTAGGTTGGAACTAATTCGAACAAAGTTCTCCATGTTAGAAATAGTCCAAGAAAAGTTTCTTAGATTGGAACATGTCTCAAAAAGATTTCTCATATTGAGACCAGTCTCTCCGACATTCGTATTGGCCACAACGAATGAAAAGTAAAGGAATCATATTCATTCATAAAAGAAAAGCTCTTACAAAAGTAGTAATACAGGTATTGCTCTTACAGAAGCAATAAAAAAGAAAGAAAATTAGAAGTTTTACATTAAAATTATAACAAATCCTATGTAACTAAGATGCAGGTGTATTGCCATCTTCCTCACTTCGGTATTACGTCCTAAAGCAAAAATAGCATGACCATGGTTCAACCGAGGCCAATTCGAGATCACATTCACTAGATGCTTATCTCTCCATAGCTTCGAGCTATGGTATTGAAAGAAACCACAGCCAAAAGGGCCTGCATTGATGTAGATACTCATTTAGGTATCCCAGGAAGTGATCAAGTTTGTACCAAAGCTTTTCCTCCATGACCTTGGTATCCCAGAACTGTGGTCTTCAAAATGACCATAGTGTGGATAGCCTTTCGACAAAGGAAGCGATTAAAACCTTCATCACGGGTAACAACTTGACTCCCTCCTCCTTCCTTCTGGAAGCGGCGCACCACACAAGCCCCATAGAGACCATCACTAAATCCCTATCTTTACAAGGCAAGATGACAGTGATAAATCTCTCAAGGCCAAGGGTATGCCTGTCTCCGATATGAGAGCAAAATGATAAATATCTCAAGGTGGAGAGCACAAACATTTTGCAGCCAGAACATCTATCATAAGTATCTTTGAACCGGTCAAAGTCCACTAAGGCCTTTTCACTTCTTTAGGTGGACGATAGTTGATCGCTGTCATAGACGATCAAAAATAAAACCTAACTCACTACTATATAGATAGGATGAATCTGGATCGAATCTACAAGGATCATGTTAATTATGTTTAAAATCTAGAATAAGAGTGATTAAAAGTAGATTAATTAAAAGGCTACTTAAATTAATTAAGAAAGCAAATAAATAGCAAATTAATTGAAAAAGGAATTGCAAGTATGGAGATAGATTCTAAGGATCTCAATTGATCACTTATCTAATAGCTGATATTTTTTTTAATATACTTTAATTGATATCTAATCAATAAAAATATAATCTATCTTAGAGAGCATGGTCTGTACCCTTAAATCACAATCCATCCCTTAAAATTATATGCTAGTTTAAATTGATTTAGATACAATACTAAGAATTAATTTGAATATAATCTATTCTAAGAGCATGAACCATACCCGTAATCATGGCTCATCTCAAGGATCGTAAACTATTCCAGATTAATTACAAGAAAATAAAGACATAAAAATATTATAACTAAAAATAGTTTTTATTATAAATTAAAAAATATAAAAAATAAAAAAAATAAAAAATATCATCAATATAAGATTACAATGATCTTCTGAGAATAAATATGATCAACCAAACATCGAAAAGCTTCTCGCTAAAATCTTCATCTTGGAGTCTTGCTGAAGAACTCGGATAGCAACTGTTTGCAGAAATCCAACACTAGAGAGAAGATTTGGTAGTTTGTTGAAGAAAGAAAGAGAAAAGGTTGAAGAAAGAAGGGTTTGAAAGAGAGAAATAGAAAGAAAGAGCTTGCTGTTGGTGAAGGAAGGGCTTTGGAGAGACTTAGGAGGGCTTGGAGAGGTTTGGAGGGGCTGGTTCCCCAAGAGGGGAAGCTTATTTCTCATTGGTTTAGCTTAGGAGGCTTTCTATAGGAGAAAAATCAAAAGCAATTGAATTAGAATCAGAGAAAAGCAAGGAAAATGAGTCTGGTTTGAATCTTGCTATCTAGAATAATTTTCTGCCATTAGATCGGATTTAAATGGTCCAGATTGCATCAAAATCCATGGTTTACAACTTCAATAGGGCTCAGATCTATTTAGGACCGTTGGATCTCTTGATCAAATGAATTGTAACCATCGGATGGTGCCCAGATCTTTCTAAATCAAGTCGGAAATGCCTTTTAGCCATTGGATCTTGACTGGTGCTAATTCGAACCATTGGATCGTGTAAAACCGCTGGATAAAGTCTGAATTAAATCAGGAATTAATACCGATCGTTGGATCTTAATCGGGATGAATGCCTACCATTGGATCATGCATTCCTATGCTTATAGACTACCATGAATCGAGCATACTGTAGTTTGCAACCAATCAATGCGCTTCGTTTGCTGCAAAATTACCTTTTCACCATTATGAGCCATGTGGGATTTTTGGTAAATCCCATTAGGGTCTACATTTGCCATGCGATGCGCTTTGATTCACCATGCCTGCTAAGCTGGCCAGTCTGCATCAGGATCTGTGGATCGGTTGACCGATCTACCATGCACCGATGGGCCTATTTTTTGGGCTTTTATTATTTTTATTCATTTTTCTTTATTTTTTTAAACTCCATTTTGGATTCAATTTAGGTCCGATTTGCTCCAAATTTTTTTTATTATGACCCATAAATCGAGATCTTTTTATTAATAATTTTTTTTATAAAAAATAATAAAAATATCAATTCTTAAGATTAAAAATAAATTAATTTAATAAATTAATATTTTTATATATATTTAATGTGTTCATCACATCCTCCAACTTGAACTTTGCTCGTCTTTGAGTAAAGCAGATAAATTGGCAATATATACCAACTTAGTCTTAAATTAAAAGTTAGATTAGACAATCCTAAAGGCAACTGATACTCGATCAAATCATTAAAGAGGTACGTCATCGAATTACTAATTCAACTCAATTAGTGGTTAAGTATTAGCCATAGAAATTTTTAAAAATCTTCTTTCATCAGCTCCCTACTTTATCCTCTAAATCCTCTAACTTGATGTTGTGAGCTCAAAAGTGGCACTCCTAAGTCTTGAAAATATGAGAAGATAGGTTATGAAAAGACAGGAGCGAGTCGAAAGAAAAATCAGTCTCAATAGTAAAGTTCAGAAACTGGGTCGGCTCACGCTGAGATTGAGCCAGCTCAATTGAAAACTGGGTCAGCTCAGTCTAGGACTGGGTCAACTAGATCTCATATGAAAATTTAGATAGAAAGCAGCATTTTTGGACTATTGGTATGGTACATAATTGGGTCGGCTCAGTCTGGAACTGAGCTAACCCAATCGTAGGTTAGCCGGCTTAGTTTGAAATTAGGCCGGTTTAATTTTTATGGATTATTATTTTTTGTACGTGGATTGTTTGGGTTTGGAGAATTTTTTTATGAACTTGGACTTGATCTTTTGTAAAGTATATATACTGAAAATAGGTTAAAATTATAAGAGTGCTAAAATATACTAAATAAAAGCTCTTTTCTTTTGAAAATTTCTTCTTCTTTTCTTCTCTATTTCTTGATTTATTTGATCATGCTTTCGTAGAGATCTCTAAAAAGTACTTTCTTATTGCTTGGCTAATCATCGACGGTCACACCGATCCATGTGAAAAGAGTACATATTCTCAATATTTGGTATCAAAGCGATGTTGCATGGAAGAAAGAAAGATACCTAAAATTTACTACATCTAGGATCTATTGCATCAGATTTTATCCTAAAACTTCTAGTTTGCTTCGTGGTTGTCTCTAGATTGAGGTGAAGATTGTTTACATGAAGAAACGGTGATACAGAAGTTTGAAAAGAGGATCTAAGATTAGTTAGATCTTCTATGAAGGATAGTTTTACTGGTGTGTGATCGTGAAGGGTGTTAGAGATCTATTCTTGACTTGTTTGAAGTCATGGGATCAAGTATATTCAAGATGAATTTTGAGAAGTTTGATGGTAAGAGAAACTTTATCTTATTGCAGTAAAGAGTAAAGGACTTGTTGGTTCAATAAAGAATCTGCAAGGTCTTGACAAAAGAAAGATCGAAAAAGATCAGTGCTGAGGATTGGAAAGAGTTGAAGAAAATTACTTTTAGTATAATCTGGATGTACTTGGTCGATTAGGTTTTGCCCGAGGTTTGCACAGAGACTATAGCAAAGGGGCTCTGGGAGAGACTGAAGAATACATACATGGAGAAAAATATGACGAACAAGCTATGGTTGAAGAAATAGTTGTATAGTTTGAGGATGTCCGAAGGTGGAGATTTTGTTGTACATATCCAAAGGTTCAATCAGGTGTGTTCTAAGGTGATGAGTTTGGATGTGAAGATCGACGAGGAGGATCAAGCATTACTACTATTATGTTCTCTCTCAGGTTCGTATGATGGTCTCATAACAACTCTAGTTTATGGAAAGAAGATCCTAAATTATGAAGAGATTGTTGGTGTGCTCAGATCAAATGAGCAAAGAAAAAAGATCTATAAGGGAGACCCTAAGTCTGAGATCTTGACTGTGAATGAAAGACAGAAAAGATCAAAGAAGAAGATAAAAGAAAAATCCAAGGGTGGGTCAACGTCTCACGATCAGAGAAAGATGACATTGAAATATTATAAATGTCATCAGTCTGGACACCTGAGAAGAGATTGTCCCCTTTTGAGATCAAAAAAAGGGAATGCCAGTAAGAGAGATGATACAGCTTCTGTGAGCGGTGAAGAAGACTTGTTAGTTGTATCAGATGGATCCACAGAGTGTGGTACTATGTGGATATTAGATTCAGCATACTCGCACCATTATACTTCTCATCGAAAATGGTTTGCTACCTATCAGAAGGTCGATGGTGGAAGTATCAGTCTTGAAGATGATCACCCATGCAAAGTAGCTGAAATTGGCTCTATCAGGATGAGAATGTACGACAGGATCATCGTACATTATCAAATATCAGGTATGTAGTGGAGTTGAAAAAGAATTTGATTTCTTTGGGCTACTTAGAGGAGTAAGATTATGCTTTTAGTAGCCAGGCTGGGAGTGGATGTCTGAAAATTTTCAAGGAAGCTTTGGTGATGATGAGAGATAGAAAACTGAGCAACAATCTTTACAGAATGAAAGGCTCAATGGTAAATAATAATGCAAAGGTGCTAGCAGCGATACAGGAGGAGTAGATTTTATATCGACTGTAGCACTATCAGATGGATTATATAAGTGACCATGGGCTCATAGAACTAAACAGAAGAGGTATGATCCCAGCCTTGAAGAAGGAGGGCACAGATCTTTGTGAGCTGTATATCTTTGGCAAATAGCATAGGATGAAGTTTGTCAGAAGTATCAAGTGCAGCGAGGGAGTGCTGGATTTAGTGCACTCGAATGTGTGGAGACTAGCTCCTATATCAGCTAGAGGTGGGGCAAAATACTTTGTTACTTTCATTGATGATTTCTTAAGGAAGGTATGGATTTATCTGATTAGAGAAAAATCAAAGGTGTTTGTCCGATTCAAAGTCTGAAGAGCTGAAGTAGAGGAGTCAGGAAGATAGGTAAAGTGTCTGAGGTCGGACAATAGAGAGAAGTATACTAACCTAGAATTCAAGAGGTACTATAAGAAAAATGGCATCAAACATCATTATACGGTGAGGATGACTCTCCAACAGAATGATGATGTGGAGAGGATGAATCGGACACTAACCGAGAAGACATGAAGTTTGAGGCCGTAGACATCACTTCCAAAGTCCTTTTGGGGTGATGCTCTAACTTTTTCTTATTTTTTTGTGAATAAGTCCCCTCATTATAAGCTGAATGAAGGCATTCTAGAAAAGGTCTGTAGTGAGAAGAAGGTGGAGCTTAGCCATCTGAAAGTCTTCGGTTGCATAATCTATGCACATGTGGAGGCAACCAAGAGGAGCAAATTGGATCCAAAATCTCAAAAAATGACATTCATAGGGTATCCACAAGGAGTCAAGGGATACCTATTGTGGGACTCTCAGGCACAGAAGTCAGTGATCAGTAGGAACATTATCTTTGATGAGAAGAGCATCTTGAGAAGGTCTATGATAGATGAAATTGGCAAAACAAAGGTGAACAGTGGTGGCCAATCAGAGAATGATGGCATGCAGGTTACATCCACTTATAGGAGTGTTCTTGTTGAGGTGGAGCTAGGTAGAAAAGTATTGTCTCAGATTGAAAATCAACATGAAGGGCCGACAGTTCAAATAGATGTGCAGGAGCAGCCATAGACATCAGGTAGAGATGTGTCAGTTGGAGTGGCTTTGCATAAGCTCCAATGTACTATTAGGAGACCGATCAGATATGGCATTGATGAGGTTATCTCTTATGCACTCATCACTGCTAATGGAGATCCAGAGAATTATGCATAGGCCTTGGAAAGTGAGGATTATGATTCATGGATGCAGACCATGATGGAAGAGATGGAATCACTTGAGAAGAATCAGACATGGCAGCTGGTGGATCTTCCAGAGATTGGCTTAAAGTGGGTGTTCACAAAGAAAGAAGCACCTTCAGAACAAAATGGAATCAGATTCAAAGCAAGGCTGATAGCAAAGGGATACTCACAAAGGAAAGGGATTGACTATATAGAAATTTTTTCTTCTATGGTGCATCATACATCTATTCGAGTTTTGCTGTCACTAGTAGTACAGCATATCATGGAATTGGAACAGATGGATGTGAAGACAGCCTTCCTTCATGGGACTTTAGAGGAAAGAATCTACATAAAGTAGTCAGATGGTTTCATGGAGATGAGATAAGAAGAAAATGTGTTTACTTAGAAAATCTTTGTATGGCTTGAAACAATCCCCTCGTCAGTGGTATCGAAGGTTTGATAGCTTTGTCTTGAGCCTGAGTTTCAGTAGATGTGAACATGATTATTATATCTAAATCAAGAATGTAGATGAGAAGGATGCCCTATATCTGTTATTATATGTAGATGATATGCTCATAGCCAGTAGAAGTATGGATGCTGTGAAAAGATTGAAAAGAATATTATCATTTAAATTTGAGATGAAAGATTTAGATCTAGCTGAGAAAATTCTTAGAATGGAGATTTGTAGAGATAGATGCAAAGGAGTGCTCCATTTGTCATAAGAAAAATATGTCTAGAAGGTTCTGAAGAGATTTGGAATGGAGAAGGCCAAACCTGCAGAGACGCCATTGCCGAGCCATATGTCTCTCTCTAAGTTACAATACCCTCAGTCAAAAGAGGAGAGAGAGTACATGGAATGAAATTCTTATGCAAATGTTGTAGGCAGTGTGATGTATACTATGGTGTGCTGTAGACTAGATATAGCGCATGCTGTAAGCACGGTTAGTGGATACATGGCTAACCCTGGGAAGGAACATCGAAAAGTATTGAAATGGATATTGAGATATCTGCATGAAATAAGGGATTATGATTTGGTGTCTGGTGGGCAGTCAAGAGAATTTGGAGAACAATCTGTGAAGATGTATGAAGGTTCAGATCCTCTAGAAGGATTTGTTGATGCAAATTATGCTGATGATCTAGATGCAAGAAGGTCTATTATTGGATACCTCTTCTACATATATGGTGGACCGATGTCTTAGAGATCAATCTTTCAGTCAATCACGATCTTGTCTATCATAGAGGCCTAGTACATTGGGATAACGGAGGCTGCAAAGAAAGTCCTTTGGCTTAGCAGGCTGATTGATGAATTGGGGGTGGAGTAGAGTAAGGTTACACTATTCAGTGATAGTTAGAGTGCTCTATTATTGGCACAGAATCCAGTCTATTATGCACGCACAAAGTATATAGACGTGAGGTACCACAGGATTAGAGAGCTGGTGGAGGAAGGTGAAGTGAAACTAATGAAGGTCCATATCAAAAAGAATCGGTCTGATGCACTCACGAAGGTACTCCCCAATGATAGCTTTCAGAGATGTGTGGCACGGATGGATCTATTGAGAAGAGATGAGTTCATAAGGACTTAGAAGCATCAAGATGGAGAATGTGAGCTCAGAAGTGGCACTCCCAAGTCTTGAAAATATGAGAAGATAGGTCATGAAAAGATGGAAGTGAGCCAAAAGAAGAATCAATCTCAATAGTAAAGTTTAGAAACTAGATCGGCTCAGTCCAAGACTGGGTCAGCTAGGTCTCAGAGAAAAATTCAGACAAAAAATAGCATTTTTGGGCTATTGGCATAATACACAACTGGGTCGGCTCAGTCCCAGGCTCGGTCTGAGACTGAGCCGACCCAGTCGCAGGTTAGCTGGATTAATCTGAAACTGGGATGGCTTAATTTTCGTGGGTTATTATTTTATTTACGTAGGTTGTTTGGATTTGGAGAGTTTTTCTATGAGCTTAGGTTTGACCCTTTGTAAAGTATATATACTGAAAATAGGTCAAGATTGTAAGAGTGCTGAAATATACTAAATAAAAGTTTTTTTCTTTCAAAAATCTCTCCTTCTCTTCTTCTCTATTTCTTGATTTATTTGATCATGCTTCCATAGAGATCTCTAAGAAGTACTTCCTTGTTGCTTGGCTAATCACCAATGGCCATGCCGATCCGTGTGGGAAGAGCGTATATTTCCAATAGATGTGAGCTGGATTTATTATCTTTTTGCAATTCATTCTCCTTATTACCCACTTTTTCTTTCTCTCTCTTTTTTTTGTATTCTTGCATCCCTACCATTTGATATGAACCACAATGCTTACTTAGACGAAGGGCCTGATTATTTAGTACGATAATGCTAAAGCTCTTTTTAATTCATATTGTCCATCTTTTTATGCCAACCATAATGCTTACTTAGGCGAAGAGGCCCGATTACTCAGTAAAAAATTAATATTTTTTTCTCTTTTTTTAAGCAGATTTTAAGAAATACTTTTGTATATTTCGATCTTTCCATCCCACTCCCATAAAGTAGATTCTTTATTAAGATTAGTAGGAAGAGGATTCTAGAATCACTCTTAAAATTTAGTCTGATCTAAATCCTACCATTCATTAGGCTTTTTTAATAATTTACTTCTCAATATCTCTAAAATTATCTAGACCGTTAATCATTCATTGATTAGGATGCCTAATTAACTTTTAATCAAAGTTTAGGTATAAAAAGCTAATTATTTCAAATCATACTTGAGGACTCATAAGTTTTAAAGATAGTTATTCTTCCCTCCAACTTAATTTTCATTATCTTCAATGAAAGAAGAGAAAAACTAAAGATATTTATCAGGGAAGGGTACTACCTAGTTTATTATTTGCAGATCCTTCATTATACTCCATCAAGTTTATACAGGATATTTTGATGATGTGCTCTCCCCAACTTAGGTTGATCATCCTTGTTGGTTTTCTGCAAAAATAAAAACTAAAAATTTAAAAGAAAAGAAAGAAAAAAATGATGGGTTGCCTCCCAACAAGCGCTAAGTTTAAGATCTTCAACCAGACCAAGCCATTCTACCTATCTTGTGTCAAAAATTAGATTGATAAATTCCAATGGTTTTGAATTGCCAATCTCAGGATGATGGCTTGCGATCCCATTATTGATAAATTTCAGTAATTTCTCGCCAATCTTTAGAAAATAACTCATGACCCCATTCTTAGTCAGTTTTATTTTAAGAAGATGATTTATAAACCCATTCATAGACCCTTGTTTGTTGAGAATTTTTTCTATCTGTTCTTCTAATATGCTCATGAATTTAGTTGTTAGAATAAAGGTTGAGTCCAATATAAAGAATACCAGAAGGGTGTCAGTTGGTTCTAAATATGCATACTCAAGTATGACCAAGGATGGATTTTATTCTAGAGAATATGGTGATTCTAGAGGAAAAGTTATTGGAGTAGGTATTGATTCATATTTCTCAGTCCATAGAAAAGTGGTGCTAAAATTGGATGACTCTAATAATGTATTTTTATTTTCAATATATCCATTAAAATTATCCACTCTAAAAGGATCCAGACGTGTATGCACTAGGTCTTGAGAAATAATTCTAGGGATAGCTTCCTTAATTACATCTTTAAGTATATCCACCTAAAAATAATTTTTAGTTTGTATACTAAGCTGTTCTATAATGGTTTCATTAATATTGGAGCTCTCAGCCATATATTACTCTCTTGAGTTACTTATGGGTTGACTAGATAATTCTTCCTCTTTCCAACTATTAAATGCAGCAGTTAGCTGACTAACTTGGATTTCTAGCTTGGCTATAGATCAAGTTTGTGCTGCTAATATGTGTAAAATAGTCTCTTTAAATATTGAACTATAGGCACTTGAAGAGGATTATGGAATATTTTGATACTGGCATGCTGTATAAGTTTCCTCCGGATAACTAGATTCATAATTAGTTACTAGTTGTGATGTCTCATAAAAATTTAAATAGTTTTTTCAATCCAGATTATAGGTGTTGGAGTAAGGGTTATAATAATTGGTCTGAGTTAGGATTGGGTAAGTTTGCTCATGTGTAAATTTTTAAGATCAATATGCAGCTGGACATTCACTAACCAGATGGTGGGGGCTTGAACATATATCATATACATGCAAAGGTAAGGCAGGAGAGTGTCTCGTATTTAATAGACGGTCAAGTTTTTGGGATAATTCATTTACCTTATTATGGATATTTATGGAGTTTTTAGCCTCATAGATTCCATCACTATTAGGTTCGTATATGGATGTATAGGGATCATAAGGATAAGAAGAAGGAGTAAAGTATTCTCTCAATTAGCGAAAGGGTGCAGCCATAATTCTAGGTTTGTTAACTCTAAGAGTTTGTTCAATTTTAGGATTTAAGGGTTCAATTTCAGGTCATGATGAACAACACCCAAGTAAATACCCTATAATTATATCTTAGAGCAAACACAGATAGATATTTTTTTTAGATTTTTAGATTTTTTTAATAAGATAAAAAGAGATGACAGAAATTCTAAAGATGAGAGTCTAGAAAGTCCTAAATCTAAGAAATATGTGAAAGAAGTTTTAATTAGATTTGATGTTAGTTAGCAATCAAGTTATACAATCAATCCTAGCTAAAGATTATCCTAGATCTAGACAGCTCCTAATTGCCAAGTGTTGATCCTGAGATTGATTTTGATGATTCCAAAATATTGAGTATATTATGTATCTAATCATGTGTTTCAAGAATGTATATAAATTTTTCAAGTATACAAAATGAAGAATTTATCTCAAGAATAAATTCTCTCAAGATGCTATGCCAAAATACTTAAAAAAGTAAATTCATACATATTTGGATAGCCTGGTATAAAGAAAGTATGATTGAAAGAAGAGAAATTAAAATTGAAGGAAGCAATTAAAAGGGTTTAGGGCTAAAACACTCAAGTTTGGAAGGTCAAACATTGAAGAAAAATGAAGTCAGGATTTTTTGAGATGTCTCGAATTTTTTTCGAGAGCTCTCGAGTGGTCTGGCATAATGAAATAGTATTCTGGCACAGTCTCGAGTTGAACTCGAGATGTCTCATTCTCAGGAGATATAAACTTCATTTCTGTGCTCTGAGAGTGAGAGGTCTCACAAATTTCTCGAAAGATCTCGTGGTTCTTGCGAGACATCTCATAAAAAATTGAGAGATCTCAAAATTTGGCAAGAGATCTCATGAAAAATTGAGAGGTCTCGATCTGCGTGGACAGCCTTCAACGGATAGTTTTTCAATGGCTATTTTTCGACCCCAACAGCTATTTCAAAGCTTCCAATGGCTAAGAACTCTCACTCCAACCTTTTCTAAAGGTATTTAAAGATGGAGAATCAATTTAAAAAAATAGAAGAAAGAGATTAAGGAATTTAGAGAGAGAATCTTTTAGATTTTGTGAGGAATATTGAATATCCAAAGAAAAGAGAAAAGAGAGAAGTGTTATGCACAGATTTTAGCGAGTCTTCAAAGCAATCTTCTCCAACATCTTTCACATCCTCTCAAGCTCAATTTAATGAAAAGCCAAGCTTCAATCGAGCACATTATCGACTTATTCTTTAGGATTTAAAAGAGCTTATACTCTATTTTTTATATTATACTGAAACTTTACTTGTATTTTTTATTTCTTTATAAGTTTCTTTAAGGAAAAGAAACTTGGGGTTTAGGCCCATCCAAATCCAAAATTGGACATTGTAGATTTTGGTTGGTGATCCCAAAAAATCAACTGGATTGTTAGTGAACTCGGAAAACTAATGATGTTAGGTTTTGGTTGGTGCTCCTGTGAAAACCAACTAGGTTTGTTTGTGAGCCTGGAAAAATAAACATACTATAATAAAGGGTAGATTATAGTGGAATTCCCAAGAAAAGCTTGAAAAATGGACGTAGGAGTGGGTTGCTTCGAATTACTATAAATCTTTATGTATTTGTGTTGTACTTTTTTCTTCTATCTCTCTATATACTTTGCATACTTATAATTCTTACTTTACTTTCATAATTTGATTTTGTTATCTTAATTCTACTGCTCATATTATATACATCTCATTCTCACCACTTAGATTAAAATCAAAGCACATAACTGCTTAGAGTTAAATTTGGCCAAAGCTTTTATAAGAATCTAATTCACCCCCCCTTCCTTTTGGGTTGCTACCTCTGAAAAATAATTGGTATCGGAGCAGGTGCTCTATAATTGATTATTGACCTAACCATCTTGAATAAAAGATCATGGCAACCTCATTTGGCTCATTATTTGTTGAAGGTCAATCCACATCAAGACTACCACTATTTAATGTCATAAATTATACCTTTTGAAAAACTAAAATAAAAATTTTCATACAAGTTTTAGACTATGACTTATGGGGAGTCATAACTAGAGGACTACACACACCCACAATAGAAATTAATGGTGTGTCTATTTCTAAATCAGAAAAGAATTGGGATGAATTTGATAAGAAGATGGCTCAATTAAATGCAAAAGACATCAATATTTTTTATTATTCTCTTGATTTATAAGAATTTAATAGAATATCTACTTGTACATCAGCAAAGAAAATTTGGGAAAGATTGAAAGTGACTCATGAGAGAACAAGCCAAGTAAAAGAGTCCAAAATCAACTTGCTTGTTCATAAATATGAAATGTTTAAAATGCAGAAATATGAGTCAATTTTTGAAATATTTTCTAAATTTACTGATATTATTAATGCTGTAAATAGTCTTGGCAAAATCTATACTAACTATGAACTTATTTGCAAGATTTTAAGATCTTTGCCAAAAGAATGGAAAACAAAGGTGACAGCCATACAAGAAGCAAAAGACCTCACCAAGCTGTCACTAGAAGAATTGATGGGTTCACTCATAACTCATGAGTTGAACATGGCTCAAAAGGAGGAAGAGGAAGAGCCAAGAAAGATGAAGACCATCGCCTTCAAATCCATTGCGCAACATGAAGAAAGTGATGAGTCGAAAGAAGAAGAAGATGAAGAAAAGAGTGAAGATGATGATGATATGGAGCTACTCACAAGCAAATTCAAGAAGTTCCTCCTAAAGAGAAGTATAAAAAAGAAGAAAAAGAAAGAAAAAGTGTCACATGCTATAATTACAACAAAAGGGGACATTACAAGCCAGATTGCCCCCTACTCAAAAAGTATCCCAAAAAGATCAAGAAAAGAGCTATGTTAGGAATTTGGGATGATAGTGACACTTCAAGCTCAGATGAGAAAACGAAAGTAAAAAATCTTTACCTCATTGCCATTGAGGATGAGGTAAATTCTGAAAACTCCTCCGAGTTTACATTTGAGGAATTATTTGAAGTCTTCAATGATTTAATAGATGAATTTAAAAAACTAAGACTAAAAAATAAAGAAATCAAAAAATCTAATCTTCTTTTAGCTAATGAAAAGAATAAGTTATTAAATAAAAAAAGAAGATATCTTGAAAGAAAAGAATACTTTGACTAAAGAAAAAAAAGAATGGATCAAATCTGAAAATTCTTTAGTTAAAAGAGAAGATTTATTTGAAGTCTTCAATGATTTAATAGATGAATTTTAAAAAACTAAGACTAAAAAAATAAAGAAATCAAAAAATCTAATCTTCTTTTAGCTAATGAAAAGAATAAGTTATTAAATAAAAAAAGAAGATATCTTGAAAGAAAAGAATACTTTGACTAAAGAAAAAAAAGAATGGATCAAATCTGAAAATTCTTTAGTTAAAAAAAATATGGAGATTAAAAAATATTATGATACCTTAAGATCCTCCCTAAAAGAAAAGAAAAATTTTTTAAATAAAAAGAAAGAGCTCTTGAGAGAAAATAAAAAATTGAGAAGAGAGATTGAAATTTTGAAGCCTATTGTTAAAAAGTTTATCATTACTTTTCAAAATCCCCAATCTATGGTAAAAGTTAATAGGGCTGTTTTCAATAAAATAGAAACTGATCTTAATATTTCAAAAAAATAGCAAAATACCAAAAGTATTTTCACAAGAGCTTCAACTAAAAATCATTCAATTAAATACTTTAAATGTAATAAAATTAGCCAAAAAAGTTTTGAATGCAATTTTAAAAGAATTGGCCATACTTTGGTTAGACAAATTTAGATTCCAAAAGAAATCTTGAGCACTAACTTTAGTGGACCCAAGAAAACTTGGGTACCAAAAATTATGAAGTATTTTTGTAGGCATACCAAGAATCCAATGAAATTAGAAGAAGAAAATTTTTATGGATGTCTTGAAAATGAAAATAGATGTATGGTGCTATTTGGTAAAATCTAAACTATTCTCACACCATGCCATCTTTATTTGCTAAATATATTATGATTATTAATTAGCATAATTATTAAGCATGTTTGATTAATTTTGATGATTTATCATTGCTTAAAATGATCATACTCTATAAATTAAAAGTTTGATGTATTAACTTTAATGATTTGTTAATATGTATGCATATGATAACTCCTTTCATATTTTGATAAGTATGATTGATTTTGATGCTTGCAATAATTTGAATGCTTTGATTTTAAGATTAATACACTCTCCTCTATATATCATGCTATGGATGAAATGATTTATTTTGAAATTCAGCATAATATTTTAAGTCTCCCCATATCAATTTTATAATTAATAAATTTAAATTAAAAGATTCTTATTGGATATGAATATTTTAAATTGCTAAATATTCATAGAGAACTTCAGTTTTAATTATTTGATATCAAACAACTTACTATTGCCATGTATCTGATTGATTTATCTTTTGATAAAAAGAGAAGAGTGTCTTTGTTTCAAATATGATTTTACGTAGCTATATATTTGATATGATATCATTTAAAATAAATTCAAAAATATATATCTTTTTTGAACCTAATTGCTTGATATTTCTTATAAAAAGGAAGAAATGATCTTTTTCAAGAATGACTGAAATTTTTTTTATGATTTATCTTAACTAATTTACTAATATCAATTCAAATTGATTTATCATTCTAAATTCTAAAACTATTTAATTTAAATTAATTCATCTTGATTTAATTTAAAGTTAAAAATTATTAGTATCAAGCTGAATTTACAAATTAATCTTTAAATGGTATTAAACCAAAAAAATCATGATTTGATCTAAAACTTAGTTTAATTGGTATCAAGAAAATCTTTCAAAGAAATGAGTCTGTTTGTTAAAGTAAGAGGAAGAAAATATTAAAAAAAAGTAATCATTTAATAAAAAAAACTCTTGAAATTAAAAATATTTTTTAAATTTTAAAAATCTAAATTTAGTGGTTAAATTCGTATTGAATTTGGTTGATTTGAAATAAAGAAGGAAAGAAAGTTGAAAAGTAAATTAATCTTGCTATAAGTATGAAAAATAGGGGAAGAGATATTTTCTAACTTAATTTGATTAAATTTTTTTTTGACTAATTTAAAAATATATTCTTACTCCATGGAATAAATTTTGAAATTTATTTAAAAATTAAAATTTGATCCTAAATTTCTCATGTGCATTGCAAAATTTTTATGAATTATTTATTTTAAAATAATATTTTACTCAAAGCAATGAATTTAAAAATATGACTATCTTATGCTTTGATACTATTTATTTTACTTTGCTCGATACATTCTCGATACATATCTTTTCCAAATCTAATTGATCAAAATTATTTAAGAAAAAAAAGTTAGAATATTAAAGTATATATTATGCTTGATTTCATATTCAAATATTTTAAAAAGCTCTATTCCTCTTAAAATTTAAAAGTATATATTTAAAAATCTGAATAAAGATCATATTCATTCAAAAAGAGTGAAAGCATATAATATTTAAATTTAAGTTAATTTTTAAAATTAAAATAAATATTTGAAACTTATTTTGAGTCAAATGATAAATTTTTAAAAGGAAGATGATTCATTTAAATTGATTTCATGAATTTAATAAATCTCTTAATTTAATACTTTGATGTTGATTTTGATGACTCATATAAATTAATTTTCTAAACTTAATGTAATTCTTACTTTGATATAATCATATTATTAATTTTGATGATTATTTCTTATTTTTTTTATAAGCTTTTTGTTGCTGTCAAAAAGGAGGAGAGGAATATTGAGTATATGCTTGAAAAAACTCAAAGAATTATATTGATGCTTGAAATGAAAACTTAATACTCACTGATATGAATGAATTGTATTGATGCTTGAAATGAAAACTTAATACTCACTGATATGAATTAAAATATTTTTTTATGAGTATATGAAATATGTGCAATGAACCAAAAGAATAATTGAGAATATTCATGAAGTACTCATTCATGTGTTTAATCTATACTTTTTAGTAAAATGTATAGAAATGCATTATTTGCTTTTATTATGCATGTACTCAAGATTTTGTCATCATCAAAAAGAAAGAGATTGTTGACCCTGAGATTGATTTTGATGATTCCAAAATATTGACTATATTATGTATTTAATCATGTATTTCAAGAATGTGTGTAGGATTTTTCAAGTATCCAAAATAAAAAATTTATCTTAAGAATAAATCCTCTTATTGGTATAGAATCTGATCGACGATGAATCAAGCTAGATCTAAGGAAGAAGTGATCGCCGTCAGTGACCTGCAAAATAAAGTTCCATCCGGAGTCGGTGGTGGTGGCTCCGGTAGGACCCTTCGACGATCAAATTAGCTCTTCTGACCAACAGAAATGGAGTGCTTAGGAAAGAGTTTGACAGAATTTTGAGGAGAAGAGAGCTTAGAGAAAACATATCTGAAGGATCCCATTTTATAGATGGAGCTTGTAGTAGATGGATAGTGACACCCATACCATCTGACCGTGGGCCGCTCGGGGCTGTGTGGGGTTTGTTATGGAGAGAGAGGTGTCGCCAGATTAATAGTGACAGCTATAATCATCTAGTAGCGGGCCGCTCGAAGCCGTATGGGGTTTGCTATGGGGGGAGAGGTGTTGTGATGTGTCCGTTCATCGAGATTTAATAGTCAAAGTTCAGAGGAAGCAGGTGTTGGTTGATGAAGAACTTTGACATATGTCAATTTCAGAGGAGTTCAGACTCCTAAAGAAAATATGGCTAGAAAGGATCATCCGAAAGGAATGCTAGTTGAAATCTAAAAATAATCTACTGAAGAAATTCGACTGAAGGAGGAGTCCGGAAGAATTCAAATCCTAGAGGAATTCGACTGAAGGAGGAGTTCGAAAGGAGTTTGGCTCCTGGAGAAACTTGACTGAAGGAAAAATTTGGAAGGAGTTTGGCTCCTAGAGGAATCCGATTGAAGAAGAAGTTCGGCTCCTATAAAAATCTGACTGTA
>QRFJ01001507.1:563623-744942 GCA_006176705.1 Cocos nucifera
TGAAGAGAAGTTCGGCTCCTATAAAAATCTGACTGTAGAAGAAGTTCGGATGGAGTTTGGCTCCTGAAGAGATTTGACTGAAGAAAAAGTTTGAAAGGAGTTTGGCTCCTATAGAAATTTGACTGATGGAGAAGTCTGAAAGAAGTTTGGCTCCTAGAGAAATCTGACTGAAGAAAAAGTTCGAAAGAAGTTTGGCTCCTGGAGGAACTTGACTGAAGGAGAAATCTAGAAGAAGTTTGGCTCCTGGAGAAACTTGACTGAAGGAGAAGTTCAGACGGAGTTCAGCTCCTGTAGAAATTCAACTATAGGAAAAGTCCAAAAGAAGTTTGGCTCTTGGAGGAATTCGATTGAAGGAGTCTGGAAGGAGTTCAATTCCTAGGGGACTTGACTGAAGGAGAAATTCGGAAGAAGTTCGGCTCCTATAGAAATTCAACTGATGGAGAACTCTGGAAGGAGTTCGTTCGCTCCTGGAGCAATCCGACTGAAGGAGGAGTCCGAAAAGAGTTTGGCTCCTGGAGGAACTTGGCTGAAGGAGAAATTCAGAAGAAGTTCGGCTTCTGTAGAAATTTGACTGTAGGAGAAGTCCGGATGGAGTTCAACTCCTAGAAGGATTTGACTTAAGGAGAAATCAAAAAGAAGTTCGACTCCTATAGAAATTCGACTGTAGGAGAACTCGAGAAGGAGTTCGGCTCCTAGAGGAATCCGAATGAAGGAGAAGTTCGAAAGGAGTTCGGCTCCTTAGGGGAACTTGACTGAAGGAGAAATTCGAAAGAAGTTCAACTCTTGTAGAAATCCGACTGTAGGAGAAGTCCAAAAGGAGTTTGGCTCCTGGAGGAATCCGACTGAAGGAGGAGTCCGGAAGGAGTTGGGCTCCTAGGAGAAACTTGACTGAAGAAAAAATCTGAAAAGAAGTTCAGCTCCTGTAGAAATTCGACTGTAGGAGAAGTTCGAAAGGAGTTCGGCTCCTGGAGGAATCTGACTGAAAGAGGAGTCCAAAAGGAGTTCGGCTCCTGGAGGGACTTGATTGAAGAAGAAATCTAGAAAGAGTTCGGCTCCTATAGAAATTTGACTGTAAAAGAAGTCCGGAAGAAGTTCGGCTCCTGAAGAAATCCGACTGAAGGAGGAGTTCGAAAGGAGTTCGGCTCCTAGGGGGGACTTGACTGAAGGAGAAATCCAGAAGGAGTTTGGCTCCTGTAGAAATCTGACTAGTGAAGAAGTTTGGGAATAGTTCGATTGAAGTCTGAAAGGAGTTCGGCTATCCGACTAGTGGAGAAGTCTGGGAATAGTTTGGTTGAAGTCCGAAAGGAGTTCGGCCGTTGGAGGGGTCCGACTATTGAAGAAGTTCGGTCGGGGTTCGGTCGTTGAAGAAAGAATTTTTGGTCGAAGCTTTTCCATAATTGTCAGTTACATTAGGCTAAGCATCAGACTGAACTTCAACGAAAGTGGGGTTTATCCCCAACACCTCTCAAGATGCCATGCCAAAATACTTAAAAAAGCAAATTCACATATATTTGGATGGCTTGGTATGAAAAAAGTATGATTAAAAGAAGAGAAATTAAAATTGAAGAAAATAATTATGTTTAAAAGAGTTTGGAGTCAAGAAACTCAAGTTTGGAAGGTCAAACATTGAAGAAAAATGAAGTCAGGATTTTTTGAGATGTCTTGGATTTTTTTTTGAGAGCTCTCGA
Organism: Cocos nucifera; assembly: GCA_006176705.1. Taxonomy (NCBI): domain Eukaryota; kingdom Viridiplantae; phylum Streptophyta; class Magnoliopsida; order Arecales; family Arecaceae; genus Cocos; species Cocos nucifera. Next base: position 565,312 of record QRFJ01001507.1, read on the forward strand.
GTGGTCTGACATAATGAAACAGTATTCTAGCATAGTCTCGAGAGATCTTGAGTTGAACTTGAGACATCTCATTCTCAAGAGACAGAAACTTCATTTCTATGCTCTGAAAGCAAGAGGTCTCGTAGATTTTTCGAGAGGTCTCACGATTCTGACGAGATGTCTCATGAAAAATTGAGAGATCTCAAAATTTGATAAGAGATTTTATAAAAAATCGTGAGATCTCGATCTGCGTGGATAGCCTTCAACGGATAGTTTTTCAACAACTATTTTTTGACCCCAATGGCTATTTCAGAGCTTCCAACGGCTAAGAACTCTCATTCCAACCTTCTCTAAAGGTATTTAAAGGTGGAGAATCAATTTAAAAAATAGAAGAAAGACATTAAGGAATTTAGAGAGAGAATCTTTCGGATTTTGTAAGGAACATTGAATATCCAAAGAAAAGAAAAAAGAGAGGAGTGTTGTACATAGATTTCAGTGAGCCTTCAAAGCAATCTTCTCCAACATCTTCCACATCCTCTCAAGCATAATTTGAAGAAAAGCTAAGCTTCAATCGAGCATATTATCGGCTTATTCTTTAGGATTTAAAAAAGCTTATACTCTATTTTTTATATTGTGCTAAAACTTTACTTGTATTTTTTATTTCTTTACAAGTTTCTTTGGAGGAAAGAAACTTGGGATCTAGGCCCGTCTAAGCCTAAAATTGGATATTGTAGATTTTGGTTGGTGATCTCAGAAAATCAACTGGATTGTTAGTGAACCCAAAAAACTAATGGTGTTAAATTTTGGTTGGTGCTCCAGTAAAAACCAACTAGATTTGTTTGTAGGCCTGGGAAAACAAATACACTGTAATCAAGGATAGATTATAGTGGAATTTTCAAGAGAAGCTTGGGGAGTGGACGTAGGAGTGGGTTGCTCTGAACCACTATAAATTATTATGTGTTTGTGTTGTACTTTTTTCTTCTATCTCTCTATATACTTTGCATGCTTATAATTCTTACTTTACTTTCATAGTTTGATTTTGTTACCTTAATTCCACTATTCATATTATATACATCTCATCCTCATCACTTAGATTAAAATTAAAGCACATAATTGCTTAGAGTTAAATTTGGCCAAAGCTTTTATAAGAACCCAATTCACCCCCCCTCTCCCTCCTCTTGGGTTGCTACCTCTGGGCAATACTAAGGTCTCCTTCGAGCTCTCCAAGTAAAAAATTAGTCACTCAACTAGTCAGGTAAGTATAAGGTCGGTGGGAGTCTCTCCGTTGCTTATCTTAGATACTAATTATACTTGGTCACGTAAGCTAACGGAACCAATTATAAACCATCTTTCTTCGGACCCAGTCATCCCTGAACCACTTGCCTTAGACACCAATTAAATTGACTAATCCTAACCTGGTCCAACTCTTAGGATTCCTTATCCTAATGAGCTCGAATGTTCTTAGGGGCTAACGTCTAGTTGATTTTAAGAATTAAAGGCTTGGGTAAATGTAATATGAAGGTTTATGATTTTTGGGCTAAGCAAGGATGATTAAATCCCCATCTTATCTTATTTAATTAGGTTTGGTGCTCTTAAAGTATCTTATGAAGATGAGATGCAAAACGTTAAGATATCAAAGTGAAGTTAGACAATCAAACTTAAATTAATTAATTTTGCTTGTTAGGTTCTATGATTAGGTCACTAATTCCTAAATAGCTTATGTGGTGTTAGTGAAATTTTTTTTTTTTAATTTTTTTTTTATTTTTTTATTTTAATTTTTTTTGATTTTTTTGATTGATTTGATTAATTTTTTAAATATTTTTAAAGTAATTAAATCACGATCTTCGGTAATGATGCCAAAATTTAATCGCTATCATAGATGGTCAAAACTAAAATCTAACTTACTACTATATAGATATGGTGAATCAAGATCGAATTCATAGGGATCATGTTAATTATGTTTAAAATCTAGATTAAGATTGATTAAAAATAGATTAATTAAAAGGCTACTTAAATTAATTAAAAAAATAAATAAATAGTAAATTAATTAAAAGAGGAGTTGTAAGTATGAAAATGAATTCTCAGGATCTCAATTGATCACTTATCTGACAACTGATATTCTTTTAATATGCTTTAATTGATATCTAAAAAATAAAGATACAACCTATCTTAGAGAGCACAGCCTGTACTCTTAGATCACAGCCCATTTTTTAAAGTTATAGGCTAGTCTAAATTAATTTAGATATAATATTAAGAATTAATTTAAATATAATCTATCTCAAGAGCATGAACCATACCCGTAGATCACGGTCCATCCTAAGGATCATAAACTATTCCATATTAATTATAAAAAAATAAAGATATAAAAATATTATAACTAAAAATAGTCTTTATTGTAAATTAAAAAAAATATAAAAGATGATAAATAGAAAATATCATCAAAATAAGATCATAATGATCTTCTGAGAATAAAGATGATCAACCAGACATCAGAAAGCTTCTCACTAAAATCTTCATCCTAGAGTCTTGCTGAAGAACCCGGATAGCAGTTGTTTGCAGAAATCCAACATCGAAGAAAAGATTTGATGGTTTGTTGAAGAAAGAAGGGTTTGAGAGGGAGAAATAGGAAGAAAGAGCTTGTTGTTGGTGAACGAAGGGCTTTGGAGTGACTTAGGAGGACTTAGAGAGGTCTGGAGGGGCTGGTTCCCCAAGAGGGGAAGCTTATTTCTTGTTAGTTTAGCTTAGGAGGCTTTTTATAAGAGAAAAATTGAAAGAAATTGAGTTAGAATCGAAGAAAAACAAGGAAAAATGAGTCTGGTTCGAATTCTATTGTCTAGAATAATTTTCTGCCATCAGATCAAATTTAAATGGTCCAGATTGCATCAAAATCCATAGTTTACAGCTTTAATAGGGCTCAGATCTATTTAGGATCGTTGGATCTCTTAATCAAATGAATTTTGATCATTGGATGGCATCCAGATCTTCTTGAATCAAGTTAGAAATGCCTTTTAACCATTGGATCTTGACCGGCGTTAATTTGAACTGTTGGATCGCGCAAAACCACTGGATGAAGTCTGAATCAAACCAAGAATCGATACCGACCGTTGGATCTTAACTAGGATGAACGCCTACCATCGGATCGTACATTCTTGTGCCTATAGACCATCGTGAATCGAGCATACTATAGTCTGCAACCAATCAATGCTCTCTCTTTGCTACAAAATTACCTTTTTACCCCTATGAGCGACGTAGGATTTTTGGTAAACCCCTTAAGGGTCTACATCTACCATGTGGCGTGCTTTGATTCGTCGCACCTGCTAAGCTGGTCAGTCTGTGCTGGGCTATTATGCACCGACCGATTGGTCTACCGTGCACCGGTGGGCCTAATGGACCTAATTTTGGGGCTTTTTATTATTATTTTTATTTTTTCTTTCTTTTTTCTTTAAAACTCAATTTGGGGTCCAATTTAGGTTCGATTTGCTCTAAATTTCTTTTGTTGTGATCCATAAATCGAGATCTTTTCATTGGTGATCTTTTTTTCTACAAAAGATAATACAAAAATATCAATTCTTAAGAATAAAGATAAATTAATTTAATAAATTAATACTTTTATATATATATTTAATGTGTTCATCAATAGTGGCCCCAACGAAAGAGTATAATCTCATCCCTCTCCAAGGGATCACCCTACTTTGCCATCACCTCATAGAAAGTTCTGACTGTGTTGGAAATATGCGCTCTTTCCATACGGATCGGCATGGCCGTCGGTGATTAGCCAAGCAACAAGGATGTACTTCTTAGAGATCTCTATGGAAGCACGATCAAATAAATTAAAAAATAGAGAAGAAGAGATTTTCGAAAGAAAAGAGCTTTTTTTAGTATATTTCAGTATCTTTACAATCTTGACCTATTTTCAGTATATATACTTTACAAAGGATCAAGTCTAAGCTCATAGAAAAACTCTCCAAATTCAAACAATCCACGTACATAAAATAATAACCTGCAAAAACTGAGCCGACCCAGTTTCAGACTGAGCTGGCTAACTTGCAACTGAATTTTTCTCTATCTCATAAAATAATACTCAGTTGTGTATCGTACCTGTTGGGGATAAACCCCGCTCCTGCCAAAGTCTAGTTCGATGCTCAGCCCGATGCGACTAGTGGCTGCAGAAGAGATTCTGTGGATGGGCTTCAGTCGAACTGCCAAGCGGTCGAGCTCCTCAAACTCCCAGCATCAGGACCGAACCCTCCCTCGGCCGGGCTTCAAGCGGCCGTCCCTCCAGCGGTCGAATGCCTCAAGTGGTTGCCCCCTCGGCCGAACTCCTCAGCGGTCGTCTTAGCTGAACTTCGATCGACCGAGCTCCCAGCGAACCTCTCCAACGATCGAGCCTTTACGGAAGTCGGACTCCCTACAGACTTCTTCAGTAGACGAGCTTCTCAATGGCCGAACTCCTTATGATGAATTTCTGCAGGCGATCTCGCTACGGTTATACGACAATAACGATCGGCATTTATCGGCAATAACGATCGACAATAACGATCGGTATTTATCGACAATAACGATCGACATTGATCAAGATAGTTACGACGCCCATTAACCAAGGCGGTTACAACAAGCTTCCTCTATAAAAGGACCCTCCGAATACACTGATGCCAGGTTCTGAAAACCCTTTTCTTCTCTTCTATACTCTACCGAGCATTCCATTTCTGTTGATAGGAACTGACTTGAGCGTCGGAGGGTCTTGCCGGAGCCACCCCCCACCGGCTCCGAATGAGACTTTGTTTTGCAGATCCCCGACGGCAGCCTCTTCGGCCTCAACTCTGACGATGATCAGTTTCTGCGTCAACAGATTGGTGCTAGAAGGAGGGCCATACCGGCAAAGATTCTTCTCTTAAAGAAGGCCGGTGTTCCTTTGTTCTTAAAGGAGTGCTCGATAGATCTCTCTTCTTCTTAAGTCAAATTCCCTTCCAAAGGAAAAAGATGCCCCCCAAGAGAGCCTCCACCCGAAGATCGACGGCCTCCGCGGCCCGATCTCGTTCGAGTCCGTCCGCTCCTGCTCCGGTCCCGGTGACTCAGGCTCATTCCGCAGCCCGACGATCGACGGCCTCCGCAGCCCGATCCCGTCCGGGTCCGTCCACTACTGCTCCAGCCTCGGCGGTCCAGACCGCAGTAGATGCTGAACAGTTCAACCTGCTCATCCAGCAGGTCCGTGGCCTTACTGAGGCAGTTCAGGCGGTGTAGGCCATGCACCAGCCAGCCGTCGTACCAGACCAATCGGTGCAAGATTCTCCAGAGCCGAGTGGTCCGGTCCAAAGACAATCGAAATGGGCTACCCGACCTCCAATCCCTGAAAAAGGAAGGCAACGAAAGGAGAGCCCTTGTTCGGACCACAGCTCATCCCAGGGAGAAGCATTTTATCCGTCCAGCAAGAAGACTTTGGAGATAAGAGGCCATGAAGATCTTCTGGATCAAAGGCTCTTAGAAATGAGCCGACGAATCGAAGAACTCTGCCACGCTCCTTCCTCATACGGTAATGAGATCCGAATCGACCCTCCATTCTCATAGAAAATTATGCAAGAACCAGTCCCGCCGAACTTCAAACTCCCATAGTTCGAGAGCTATGATGGGACCACTGATCCGGTCGACCATCTGGAAGCCTTTCGGACGACGATGCTGCTCCATGGCACGCCAGACGCCATCCTGTGCCGGAGCTTTTCCCTCTACTCTTAAAGGAGCCGTCAGGAACTGGTACTCGGCACTCAAGCCGAATACCATCCTGTCGTTTGACCAAATGAGTCGATAATTCGCGGCCCACTTCGTTAGTAGTCGGCGTCCACGCCGAAGTTCGGACTCCCTAATGGCTATCAGGCAGAAAGAGGGGGAATCCATTCGGGCTTTCATTTTTTGGTTTAATACTGCTGCGCTAGAGGTCCGGGACATGGACCAGTCGGTCGCCATGGCCGCTCTCAAAAGCGGCCTTCAGAAGAACGATCTATTGTTCTCCCTGAAAAAGAAGCCTCCCAGGGACTTTGCCGACATGCTGGCTCGGGCTGAAAGTTATGCCCGGGTAGAGGAGGCTTTCGAGGCTAAGGACGACAAAGTCAGCGGCAAGCGGCTAATCGACAAGCTAGATAGATCTGCCAAAGAAAGGAAGCGGACTAAATCTCGGCCGCGCTCCCGAACTTCCCCTGGTCGCGAGCAAGCCCAGACTCCTCCTCGAGCTCGGAAGCGGGGAAGCCCTGACAGAAGGATGCGCCGAGGTTCTCCTCAGCATCGAAGTTCTCCCCGACGACGATGATTCCACAACTACACCCCCCTTAACACCCCAAAGACTCAAGTTCTGATGGAGATCCGAGAACGGCTTCCAAGATCAGAGAGAATGCGTTTCCACCCTTACAAGCGTAATCCCAATAAGTTCTGCCTTTACCATCGCGATCACGGTCATGACACTGAGTGCATTTAACTTCAGGACGAGATTGAAGAGCTCGTCAGGCAAGGTAGACTAAGCCGATTTCTTCGAAGACGGCCTGAGGAGGTGGAAGATCGGCCGAGAATGCTACCACCAAGCAGGAAAAACCAACAAGAGGATCGGCCGCCCGTTGGCGTCATCAACACTATCTTAGGAGGACCTCGGCAAAAGGAAGCCAGCAGGCTCGAAGGATCGATGAAGAAATGGAGGATTATGGAGCCTGTAGCCTTCACTGAGGAGGACGGCCAGGGAATCCAATTTCCACATAATGACGCGATTGTAGTTTCATTGAATATTGCTGATTACGATGTACGCCGCATTCTCGTAGATAATGGAAGCTCAGCTGATGTGTTGTTTTATGATGCCTTCTCAAAAATATCCCTACTTGACGATCGATTGGGGCCGATGAATTTTCCGCTAGTCAGATTTGCTGGCGACACTGTACCAATCGAAGGTATCATATCTTTGACTGTAGCAGCGGGGCAGCACCCAAAGCAAGCCAAAGCTTGGGTCGACTTCTTAGTTGTAAAGATCCCGTCCGCCTATAATGTGATCCTCGGCCGACCTGGTTTAAATGCACTCCTGACGGTGGTGTCGACTTATTACTTGAAGATGAAGTTTCCTACGAGCCATGGGGTTGGAGAAGTCAGAGGAGACCAGGCTCTAGCAAGGTATTGTTACTCGATCGCCTTGCATAAGGGAGATCGGCCCGACCCCTATCTTGTTGATGGACTGGACATCTATGATGACCTCAATGAAGAACGAGTTGAGCCGGCAGAGGACCTCATCTCTGTGTCCTTGAATGACGGAAGCTCGGAGTATATGGTGCAGATCGGTTCCAACCTGGCGGTCGAGGTTTGGGAGCAGCTCGTCGCTTTCCTCAGAAGAAACACGAACGTCTTCGCTTGGACCCCAGCGGATATGCTAGGAATCGATGCCGAGGTCATAGAACATCGGCTGGCCATCGAGCCAAAACATCGGCCGATAAGAGAAAAGCTACGCCAGCATGCCCCGGAGAGGCAGAAAGTGATCGCTGAAGAAGTAGATAAACTCCTTAAAGCTGGACTAATCCGGAAGGTTCACTACTCGACCTAGGTTTCGAACGTGGTTCTTGTCAAAAAGACAAACAACAAGTGAAGGATGTGCGTCGACTTCAAAAAGCTGAACAAAGCCTGTCCAAAGGATAGTTATCTCCTGCCTAGGATCGATCAATTGGTGGATGCAACCTCGGGTCATGAGCTCCTCACCTTTATGGACGCCTTTTCTGGTTACAACCAGATACGCATGGCACCTGAAGATGAAGAAAAGACCACCTTCATTACTAACCGAGGTCTTTATTGCTACAAAGTCATGCCTTTTGGACTCAAGAATGCGGGGGCAACATACCAGCATTTGGTCAATAAAATTTTCAAGGAGCAGATCGGCTGCAACATGGAGGTGTACGTAGATGACATGCTTGTCAAAAGTCGAACTTCAACAGACCATCTGGCCGATCTTGAAGAGACCTTCGGTGCACTTAGGAAGCACAAGATGAAGCTAAACCCAATCAAATGCACCTTTGGCGTAACCTCCAAAAAATTTCTTGGGTTCATGGTGTCAAAGCTAGGAATCGAGGCAAACCCCCAAAAAATCTGAGCTATTAGGAAAATGACCACTCCAAAGACGATCAAGGAAGTTCAGCGCCTGGCCGGGAGGGTGGCATCCCTAAATCATTTCGTCTCAAGGTCGGCTGAACATTGCATGCCCTTCTTTGAGGTTCTCAGACGATCAAAGGACTTCAACTGGACGGTGGAGTGTCAACAAGCATTCGAGGAGCTCAAAAACTACCTCGGCACGCCCCCGCTACTGGCAAAACCGAAGCATGGGGAAGAATTATTCTTGTATCTAGCTGCCTCCTCGGTGGCCTTGGCAGCAGTCCTTGTTAGGGAAGAAGCAAAGACGCAATGACCGATCTACTATGTGAGCCGAGTCCTGAGGGACGCGGAGATCAGATACTCAAGGATAGAAAAAGTGGCTTACTGTCTCGTAATTGCTGCCAGGAGGCTCCGACCTTATTTTCAGGAGCACACCATAACGGTCCTCACGGATCAACCAATAAAAGCAGTTCTCCACCGAGCAAACGCTTCCGGAAGAATCACAAAATAGATAATTGAGCTCACGGAGTTCGACATCAACTACCAGCCCAGGCCATCAATCAAGGCCCAGATACTAGCGGATTTTGTAGTAGAGTGCACCATTCCAGACGAAGCCGAACTTGAATCAAGCGAGACAGACACAAAAGCAAGATCGAGCCTTGACGAAGCCGAACTATCACAACCAAACTTCCCCGAAGAAAGCGTCGACCTCTCTGAAGGTTTTTGGGTTCTGCACGTGGACGGTTCATCCAACTCCACTGGAGCTGGTGCGGGGTTGGTCTTGGTCAGCCCCGAGGGAGTTGTCGCCAAGTATGCGCTGCGCTTCGAGTTCCCCGCAACCAACAATGAAGCCGAATATGAAGCACTGATTACCAGATTAAAAATAGCAAAGGAGCTAAAAGTAGATCGGCTCCGAGTCTACATGTTAGATATATGTGCCCTAGAAGCCAGAATTGGCTGACACTTGTAATACACTTTTAGGGGCAAAATTGTAAAATGGGTTATTTTCTATCACACATGTGTATTTAGTGTCTGTGGTACATCCTTTGAGTTAATGGTAATGATAATTCATATTTTCAAGAGTTGAAAATTTAAGACATGAATAATCATTATTAACTCATAAACAGCTTCCGACCATAGGATCATCACAAGGATGGTGATTGATCCGAAAGGTTGGTGTACGATCGCTTCTCTTTAGTAGATGAGTCTTGAGTCTACGGTGTGGAGACACCGGAGCGAGAGTACAGGTACTCGTTAGAGAACGAGGGCACTGAGCGTGACCACCTCGAGTAGTCATTAGGAAAGTCTACCTTCTCGTCAATGACTGACTCGATGCTGCAGTAGTGTGTCTGGTTCTTTGACCTGAGATGCATCGGCAGTTCACCTTGAGGGTGTTATAGTTTGACTACACCATTACTCGGTCTCCTAGCCATATGGAACCCTGAGGTGTATGTTGGCTATAGCATGTTCATTGTAGGAACTGGATTGCATCAAGATGGGATCTATCTACCTCGGTGGTAGAGGAGCAGCCCTATGATAATCATGAGAATCAAGTCCTGAAGCCCATGGCCATGGCAGAGTGAAATAATAGAAAGAGTTTCTATTTAGATTTTCACATTGGACTCGAATCGAATGATTACATCATATGACAGAGACTAGGGTTTGACGAGTTCACCTTAACCCTAATCTGATCGGGGCTCAAGATAGAAGAACTTAATCACACAGGTAGCTGCACCAAGAGGTTCACATTCAGCTCTGATGGGTTGCCACCATATACTGCTAGGTGTCACTGGTGGATTTTGGGAGCAATTAGAATGATTTAGATGATCGATCATTCTAGCTGTTCGAATCAGAAGAGTTTTGATCCATCGAAAGGAGTTTCGATGATGTCAATGATAGAGATCATGACATATCCCATTACCATATAGAACTGAACCTAACTGGGTCACACAAACAAGGGTTTGAATCTGGTGATCATCAATTGAACTGATCTAGTTCAATTGATCTGAATGAGATTCAATTAGGTTCAAGAAAATCGTGCTAGCACTCGATTGAACCTAACGTTCTTCTTTTACTATCATAAATAAGTTGTCCTGACTGAGCCAAAGGAGTTTGTGCTCAATCAGAGGCCTTCATATGGTCTGACTGGAGGTTGTCCAAGTCAGAATAGGTTGTCTTATTTGTAAGACATTACCTGCCATTTTTGGTCACCTGCCATTTCTTGTTCTTTGACTTTGGTCAAAAGTCTACCTTTGACTGGTCAAACGTTGACCATTCACCCTTTGACTTTTGACCACATGTCATGCACCTATTGGAGAGCTGGTGGGGGCCTGTCCCCCTGCCAGAATCTGGCAAGGAGAAGGGCGCACGCCAAGGGTGGCGTGAGCCCAAGTAGGAGGCGCCTAGGAGTCCTTGTTGGACAAGGACTCCACCTTCCTTTTGGATTCCAATCAGAGTTCTACTAAGAATCCAGTTTGACTGGTCTTAGGTGCCCTCTAAGGAGGAATCCAGGGGTCTCTATTCCAACCAATCAGATTTAGATCTGATTTCACAAAGGGTTGTGATTGGTTGAGAGGAAGAGGAGTTGGATCACAAGAGGTCTATAAATAAGACCCTGCGCCCAACCCTAATTCTAATGCAATTCAATTAAGAAACCCCACGCCCCAAGGCTGCCTCTCCCCTCCTTCTCCATGCCATAGTCTCTTCTCCCCTTGCTCTCCACGTTCAAAAGGTGTTTTGGACTTTAGGTTGGTGCGATTCAGATCAAGGAAAGGCGATCAAAAGCAAGAAGGCTGCGCTGCTGCAAAAGGACGACTGCAGATCTTCAAAAGAGTTTTGAAGATCCTCCAGATCAGATCCAGATCTGATTTTTGGAGGTGTGATAGAGAAGAAGAGGATCTCCAGATCCAACCCGAGTGGATACCGGATAGAGGCCAGGCGCTTGCGTGGCTAAGATCCAGAACCTTCCGCTGCAATCAGGATCATCTACAGGGTAATAGGATTACCCAAATCAGGTAAATTAAATTTGATTTAATTTATCTTATTTTATTTTATTTATTAAAATAATAAGAATCAGATCTGAAACTTATCAAGATCTGATTGAGATCAAGAGAAAATTTTTGAAATATATCTCTTGATCTGATCAGATCTGGACGAACCTGGACCGGGAAATCAGGATTTTCCTTCAACACAAACTTCATACCTTCTCGATCAGTGTCTGGTTTATCCTCTCCACGATACCATTCTGCAGGGGAGTCATCCTCACCATGTAATGGCATTTGATGTCATTTTCCTCATAGTACCTCCTGAACTCCAGGCTAGTATACTCTCCTCCATTGTCCGACCTCAGACACTTTATCTATCTTCCTGACTCCTTCTCTACTTTAGCTCTCCAAGCTCTGAATCGGGCAAACACCTCTGATTTTTCTTGGATCAGATAAACCCACACCTTTCTTAAGAAATCATCAATGAAAGTAATAAAGTATTTTGCTCCTGACTCCTTCCAGTCTCTCCCAAAGCTCCTTTACCGTAGTCTCTATGCAAACCTTGGGCAAAATCTAATCAGCCTAGCACATCCAGATTGTGCTAAAAGTACTTTCCTCCAACTCTTTTCAATCCTCAGCACTGATCTTTTCCGAGCTTTCTTTTGTCAAGATCTTTTAGATCCTTTGCTGAACCAACAAGTCCTTTACTCTTTGCTGCCATACGATAAAATTTTTCTTATCATTAAACTTCTCAAAATTCATCTTGAATCTACTTGATCTCATGACTTCAAACAAGTCAAGAATAGATCTCTAACACCCTTCATGATCACACACCAGTAAAACTATCCTTCATAGAGGATCTAACTAGTCCTAGATCCTCTTTCCAAACTTCTGTATCATCATTCCTCCATGTAAACAATCTCCACCTTAATCTAGAGACAACCACGAAGCAAACTAGAAGTTTTAGGATAAAATCTGGTGCAATAGATTTTGGATGTAGTAAATTCTAGGTGTCTTCCTTTCTTTCATGCAACACCATTTTGATACCAAATGTTGGAAATATACACTTTTTTCATATGGATCGGCATGACCGTTGGTGATTAGCCAAGCAACAAGAAAGTACTTTTTAGAGATCTCTATGGAAGTACGATCAAATAAATCAAGAAATAGAGAAAAAAAAAGAAGAGATTTTCGAAAGAAAAAAGCTTTTATTTAGTATATTTCAACACCTTTATAATCTTGACCTATTTTCAATATATATACTTTACAAAGAATCAAGCCTAAGCTCATAGAAAAACTCTCCAAATCCAAACAATCTACATACAAAAATAATAATCTACAAAAATTGAGTCGGCCTAGTTTCAAACTAAACCGACTAACCTGCAATTGGGTTGGCTCAATCTCAAACTAAGCTGATCTAGTTGTGTACCATGCTAACAGCCCAAAAATGCTGCTCTCTGTCTAAATTTTTCTCTGAGATCTAGCCGACCTAGTCTTGGACTGAGTTGATCCAGTTTTTAACTAAGTCGACTCAATCTCAGAGTGAGCCGGCTCAGTTTCTGAACTTTATTATTGAAACTGATTCTTCTTCTAGCTCGCTTTCGTCTTTTCATGACCTATCTTCTCATGTTTTCAAGACTTGGGAGTGCCACTTCTGAGCTCACAGACTGTTGGAAGGAAAAGAAGATGGAGGTTCCCCATAAAAAGCAAAGTCCATCATAATTGCGCCCACAAATCATGCTATGTGCAAATTCAAGATTGGTTGACTTTGCCACCCCACAGCTGTGCACTAGATTCTTACGTGAGGAATACGGTTATGTTATTTCTTAAACTATGCATACTTAATGCCATACAAAAAAATAGGTACGTTCCACTAATTGCATGCATGTTTAATAAAAAAGATTGATTCGCAAGTCCCTTGATTGGAATCAAACTGCTCGAGGTCCCTTCAGCCGAAGCCTTGGCTCCTCTACTTGGAACATTAAGCTCAACAAGAATTCTACAATCCGGGACTCATCGGCTCAAAGTCGATGCAGAAAAGGAGAAATCACTCCCAAGTCTACTACAAATCCTCTAATAAAAAATGTATAGTTCAAATATATCTAGAGTTGACTCAGATCGGAGTAAAATAAAATATACAGTGAAGGAGAGAATCATCAAAACTAAGGATATTCCATTTATATGATGTTTTCTTTACAATGGCCTTGATAAGCCAAAGTATACAAATGAAAGGGCAAGAAAAATTCAAGAAATGTTTTCCGATATAGGAGCTTCAATTGCATCGGCAACAAGGGTCTCCAAAACTTCACCCAAGAAATCCAAATTTAATTTTGGATAGCAAGCAGCCACCCCACTTCGAACGTAGCATTTTCTCTCGTCATAGGTGTCAGTTGTAAATTTGACCTTTTCACACCGATATTCCTTTAAGGCCCAAAAACTCTCAACGGCCTTCGAAGCAGTAGCCTCGACTCACATTTTTAGTTTGCTCTAGAGCTCGGCTATCTTCTTTTCTGCAACCTTAAGCACGATTTTAACCTCTACAACTTCGGCCTCGAGTTTCTCTACCTTTGAAGATTGAGTTTTAAGCTCCCTTATCTCCGCTACCTAAGCTTCTTGAATGCCTAACAATCGAAAGTTCTCCTCCATGGCTCTCCTCAGCGCCTCTTTGGCATCCTCAGCTCTTCTCTCGATAGCATTGGCCCTCACGGAGGCCTCTTCAACCGCCTTCACCATCTTGTCTTTTGTAATTTTGAGCATTTTGGCATCAGTCTTATGCTTCCTTACTTCAGCCGAAAGCTCAATAGAGCGCTCCATGTATCCATTCATATAATGGGCGAGCTATCAAAATACCTCGGATTACATACAATGAACATTCATCTCAAAACAAAAAGACCAGAAGAAGCATAATGACGTGTATCTTCAACTTACCTAAATAAAGCAATCTAGGTCTTTCACCTTATTATTTTATGAGGCTCGCATAATAATTTATTTGCATTAGCTGAATAAAAAAACTCAGAGAATGCCTTGCTCGCCAATTCGTAGTCCTCTAAGGCAGATGCCTCAAGCTTTAGTCCAACTAGAATAGTTTCAGAAGTTCTAGCAACCTCGACTGGTTCATCCTCTAGAAAGAAATCAAAGACATCAGGAGCCAGCAAACTTAAGATAGCTTTGCTAAATAAACACTCAGTCTAGCTTCTTAGGAGCTGACAAGCTCGAGTCAGGCTAAAATCTTATGATCCTAAAATCCTCGACATTGTGAGGCCTAGGCTCTTCTGACCCAGAGGTCGGCGGTGCAGGAAGATACTCGACTCTAGCAAGGGTAGACCTACCGCTAGCCGACTTCGCTGCTCTTTTTCAAAGAGTCTTCGAATCTGACATCTTCGATAGGCACTATTATAGAATAGAGCTATATAGGCTATGGCAGCAGTTAGTTAATTGCTGTCACTATGGTTGTTGCCGTAGATCTATGGCAGCGATTATTGCAGTGGTTATTCGAACCACTACCATACATTATTTTATAACAATAATTTTATAATCATTGCCATAGACAGTCTATAATAGTGATTTTGTAATCGCTGCCATAGAGTTTATAGTAGCAATTATAAAATCATTGCTATAGGTCAATCTATGGCAGCGATTTATGAACTGCTACCATAGATTATAGTGGCGGTTATAAAACCACTGCCATAGATCTAATACAATGGTTGGTACAAAATCTATGGCCATGATTGGCACGTTTATGATAATAATTTTACAACCACTATTATAGCTTTAAATAATAAAAATATATAATTTTTTATTTTTTATATTTTTTACCTGATAAATGTAGTTTAATAATATAAAAAAAAAATATTATAAATATAAGAATATTTATAAAATTCTTAAATTTTATTGCTGTATAAAATTTATTATAATATTTTTTAAAAATACATCAAAAGTCTTTTAAATCTATATCGTCATTGTCATCAGAAGATGGAGCACAAGCTAGAGGAGCCGGAGCTAGAGGAGCTGGAGCTGTTGGAGCTGGAATGTCGGCCAATATATCCTCAAGGCCCATGAAGTCAGCTCCAAAATACGCATTGAGCCTCATCACCATGGTGCTCAGGATGCCCTCCAAATGAGATGTACGCTTCTCAATGTGAGTAGCCCACATCATAGCCTGATATGCCTGCATCATAGCTTAATCTGCCCATACCGTAGCTCGAGCTGTCTGCACCAATGCCTCCTCAAGCTACTCCCAACTAACAATATTAGAAGTATATGAAGAGATGCTCGTCTCAGACCAATAGCTCGTCGGCATATGTCCAGGCCTACATCAGATCTTCCTAGAGTGCTCATGCTCCAAGATCTGAGATAGATGGTCATGGAGGCTAGAGGTGTCCGAATCCTCACTCGCAAGCACATGTAATTGCTCCTATAATTATAAATTTAAATAAAATATTATAAAAAATATTATAATACTAATCATACTAATATATTTATTACTTACAAAAATTATTTCAATCGCGACGTTCATCGGTCTATCCTTCTTGTCCATACGATTGGATCGAAAGATCTCGCTATGACTTAACATCACCCCATCTCTCATCAGCTATAACAATAGATCGATTTATTAGAAATATTAAAAAATATTAATTTAATTTATCTAGTAAGATTTAATATTTATTATCTCTCTATGCACATAACTGGCCATAGACTCACGGTCGAGAGTGTGCGTATAATCTTAGGCTACCCGATTCTCCTGATTCTGATGAGAGATAGCCTAATAAGTATTCAAATAAATAATAAGTATTTAAAAATATTTAAATATAATTTTAAATATATTAAAAAATTTAAAAATTAAAAATTAAATCTCGAACTCCTGGCTCCTCCAATGTCTAACCATCCCCTTCCACTGATTTAGGGGATAGTCCTGTATCCAAGGAACAAGCTCCTCTGAAGTTCTCATCGGTGCTAGAGCCACCCTCTATGGAGCTTGACCTTGTAGTCATGGTATAACTTTTTAATCTTCTTCAATCGGGCATCTAGAGTCCTCTCTTGATATGAAAAGTCGTACCTCCTCTACACAAAGTTATCAAAAGTTAGTTATAAAGTTATTCTAATCAAACATAGTATAAATATATATTGATCCTATGATTGATTTTGATGATTGTTAAACTTTGAGTGTTTAAGTATTTAACCATGTGTTTCAAGAATGGATGTAGGTCTTTTCAGATTTTCAAGTTAAAATTATAATTTTATCAAGTTAGAGATCAAGAAAAATGACAAGGGATAAAATCATAATTTTATAAAGTAATTTGGAGAAGAAAGGGTTAGAAACAATCTTTGGCACACTTGGCACACAAATTGGACTGACCCAATCTGAGACTGAGCCATCCTAGTCTTAGTAGAAGCAGAAGACAAAAAGGATAGAAAGCTGAATTTTTGTGACCTAGGGGACTGAGTCGATCCAACGAAAAACTAAGCTGACCTAGTGGAACTAGGCCAACTCAGTCAGAAAGTGAGCCATCCTAGTCTCAGAAAATAGAAGAAGACAGAAACAGTATTTCAAAATTTTTGAGACTGAGCTGATCTAGCTGAAAATTGAGTCGATCTAGTTTAAAATTGAGCCAGCCTAGTGACTGTAATGGCTAGTTTTCTACACTACTTCAAAAAGCTAGTTTTTCACTCCAATGGCTATTTTAGCCCTTCCAACAGCTAAAACTCCTTCTCCAACCACTTTCAAGTATATAAAAGGCTATAGATTCAATGAGAAAGGAGGGAAAGTGATTTAAAAGAAAAAATCATTAGATTGAGTGAGGATTATTGAATACCAATTGGAATGAGAGAAAAGAAAGGAATTAGTGCACAGAATTGAGAGCTTTTAAAGAAAAATCATCTCCAACTTCATTCTCATTCTCTCAAATATTTTTCAAGAGAAGTTGAAGCATCATTTGAGCAATCCAACAACAACTTCTTCAAGCTTCAAAGCGTTTTAACTTTTATTTTCTATTTTGTACTAAATTCTTATACTTGTATTTTCATTTCTTTATAAGTTTCTTTGGGAGGAAAGAAACTTGGGGTGTAGTCAAGTCCAAACCAGTAATTGAATGGTGTAAAGATTGTGGTTGGTGCTCCTAGATTAAAATCAACTTGGTTGATAGTGAATCCGAGAAAACTATTAATGTAAGATTATAGTTGGTGCTCCTAAGTTAAAATCAATCGGATTGACAGTGAATCCGAAAAAACTATCGGTGTAGAATTGTGGTTGGTGCTCTTATGTTAAAATCAATCGGATTGATAGTGAACCTGAGAAAACTATCGATGTAGGATTGTGGTTGGTGAGCCCGGCAAAATCAATTGGGTTTGTTTGTGATCCTAGGTTAAAATAAATGCACTATAATTTAGGAATTATAGTAAAATTTCTAAGGAGTGCTTGAAAAGTAGATTTAGATGTGGGGTTGCATTGAACCACTATAAAATCTATGTATTTATATTATAGTTTTGCTTTCCTTGTCTTCTTTATTTGCTTTATATATTTGTAATATTTAGTTGCTTCTAATTTTGCTGCTACACCTTGCTTATTCACCACAAGCATTCAAGTTCTTTTAATTAAAAGTACATATTAGCATTAGATTTTAAATTGGCCAAAAATTTTTTGAAATCTAATTCACTTTCCCCTCTTGGGTAGCCATACCTAGGCAATAAGTAGTATCAGAGCAGATGCTCTGTTATTGATTATTGACCTAACTATCTAGAGCTAAAGATTTTGGCAATCCAAAATAATTTTTTTTTTAATGATGGACATTCTATAGATAGACTCTCATTATTTGATAACTCAAATTATTCTTATTAAAAAGCTATGATAAAAATCTTCATTCAAGCACATGATTATAATCTATGAAAGATTATTGTCAATGGCCCTCACACACATAATGCATTGCTTATAGATAAAGAAATAATGCAACTAAATGTTAAAGCCATGAATTTGCATTATTGCTCTTTGAACTTAAATGTATTTAATGCAATTTTTTCATGTATTTTAGCAAAACATATATGAAAGAAATTAAAAAAAACTTATGAGGGAGCAAATCAAAAAGAAGAATCAAGCTTTCATGAAGAGAAGGAAGCTCATCCTAATTTTAGCCTCATAGCTCATAAGAATAAAAAAAAGAAGAATAAGAAATAAAGAAAAAAGAAAGCATCAACTAAGGAAGAGCAAAATAAAGAAAAAAATAAAAAAAGAGGAAGAAAGAACTACAAATTCTTGCCTCATGGCCAATGATGATGAGGTAAACATTAATGACTCTTTCGATTTTACTTTTGATGAGTTATTTGAAGCATTTAATGATTTAATGGATGAATATAAAAAATTAAGGCTCAAAAATAAAGAACTTAAAAAGTCTAATCTTTCTTTAGTTGAAGAGAAAAATAAAATTTTGAGTGAAAAAGAAGATCTTTTGAAAAACATAAAAAATTTGGTCAAAAAAAAGAAAGATTTTTTGGAATAAATTAAAATTCTAACTAAGAAAATGGAGAATACTGTTGAATCTAAAAAATTCTTAGTTAAAGAAAAAGAAAATCTTTTAGAAGAAAAAAATCTCTTATGGAAGAAAATAAAAAATTGAGAAAAGAGATTGAAAACTTGAAGTCCATGCTTGAAATTTTTTTTATTGGATCTCAAAAGTTTCAAGTAATTTTGAATAATCAAATAGTTATTTTCAATAATGCTGGAATTAGATATAATCCTTTAAGAAAATAAAAATTTATCAAAAACATGTTTAGCAAAGCTTCATTTGAAAATAATTCATTTACATGTCTTAAATGTAATAAAGTAGGCCATAAAATTTTTGAATATAATATTAAGAAAATTGGTCATACCTTAGTTAAATAAATTTAGATTTCAAAAGGAACCATGTGCTTTAACCTCAATAGATCTAAGATAGCTTGGATACTAAAATCTAGAAAGTAATTTTTGCAGGTACACTAAGGATCCAATGAAATGAAAAAAAAATTCTATGGATGGATGCCTTGAGAATAAAATTGGATGGATGATGATATTTGGTATAATCTAAACTTTTCTTACATCATACCATCATAGTTTGTTAAATATATTTTGATTATTAACTAGCAATAATTTAAATATTTTAATTTTTAAATCAACATGCTCTCTTCTATATATCATGCTGTGGATGAAATAATTTTATCTTAAAATTAAGCTTGATATTTTAAGTTTTCCCATATCAATTCTATATTTGATGAATTGAAACTAAGAGATGCTTAATTAGTTTGAATATTTTAATTGCTAAATTCATAAGAGAAACTAAGTTTGACAATGCCCCATAAGATGCTTAAATGTTGAAATATCCTAAAAATTGTATGATCTAAGTACTTGAAAATAAAACATTCAATCTTAAAAATTAAGTGCTTGATGTAGTCATCTTCATTGCATCTTAGGTTTACTCCTAAGAATTTAAAATTTTTTAGTTGAATCAAATCCCATAGAACCATTATCTAGATTCAACTTGATTTGATTGTAATTGATTTGTTAGATTATCATACCCCTAATTGATTTTTTTTGGATCCTCCCCCAAATTAATATGAATATCCGTCTTGATCATTAATTTGATTTTCTTTTTTGATCTTAAAAGAGAATTTATTGATTATTCATATTTTATTCCTATTGATTGAGTTTGAAAATTATATTTTAAAAAATGATCTTCTTGAATCTTTTAAAGTTGATATCAAGCAAGATATTTTAAGAAAGTTATCATTTATCCTTAAAACTAAATATTTAATGAGAACTTCAGTTTTAAGTAACTGGTATCAAGACAATCTTTTAAAGAAATAACTTTGTTTGCTAATGTAAGGAGAAAAAAATATTAAAAAAGAAATGACCAATTATTTGAAAAGAACTTTGAAATTAAAAATATTTTTTAAATTTAGAAAATCAAAATTTAGTAGTTAAATTCATATTTAATCTATTTGATTTGAAAGAAAAAAGGAGAAAAAATTAAAAAATAAATTTATTCAGCATTAATTATAAAAAATAAGGAGAGTGATATTATCTAGCTTTGATTAAAAATTCTAATTAGCTTATATTAAGGTAAATGAACATTGATTTCATTATACTTTTGAGCCTTAATATGATGATTCAATTTGATTTATATGCTTTTGATTTGATTGTCAAATCATTTTTGAAAACTATTTAGAGTAACAAAAAGTTTAAGATATATTCTTACTCTAAATAAATTGATTTTGATACATTCTTATAATTTTAAAACTCATTGATAAATATAATACTGAACTTTTCATGTGCCGAACTTTAAACTTAATTTGCATGATCATTTTTGACAAATGATTAGAGTTAAATTAAATTTAAAAATATATTCTTACTCCAAGAAATAAATTTTTAAACTAAATTTTAAAACTCATTTGAAAATTTAAATTTGATCCTAAATTTTTTATGTGCATTGCAAAATTCTTATGAATAATTGGTATTGAAGTAATTTTTACTCAAAGCAATAAATTTGAAAATGTGACTATATTTTGCTTTGAATCTATTTATTTTATTTTGCTCGATATATTTTCGATATATACTTTTTTCAAACTTAATTGACTGAATTTTTTAAAAATAAAAATTAAATATTAAAGTATATACTATGCTTGATTTTATGATTAAATCTTTTGAAAAGCTCTATTCTTCTTAAAGCTTAAAAGTGGATATCTGAAAATTAGATTAAAAGATCATATTCATTCAAAAGGAGAGATGATTTTTTTAATTTGACTTTATGAATTTAATACATCTCTCAATTTAATGTCTTGATGTTGATTTTAATGATTTTTTTTTCTATTCTTTTCCATGAGCTTTTTGATGTTGTCAAAAAGAGGGAGAGGTATATTGAGTATATACTTAAAGAATTAATACTTAAGAAACTCAATGAATTTTATATTTAAAACCTTAATGAATTTCATACTTGAAACCTTAATACTCATTATTTTAAATTAAAATATTATTTTGATATGAATATATAAATTATGTGAAACATTAATTGGAGCTTTCATGAAGCGTGCATTTATGTTTATGTATACTATTACTTTATGACTTATACTAGCCCATTTATTGAAACACATTAAATTATATTTTTATGTATATACTCAAAATTTTGCCATCATCAAAAATGGAAAGATTGTTGAACCCATGATTGATTTTAATGATTGTCAAACTTTGAGTGTTTAAGTATTTAACCATGTGTTTCAAGAATGGATGCACATCTTTTCAGATTTTTAAGTTAAAATTATAATTTTATCAAGTTAGAGATCAAGAAAAAAATGATAAGGGGCAAAATCATAATTTTATAAAGTAATTTAGAGAAGAAAGGGTCAGAAACAGTCTTTGACATATTTGGCATGCAAACTGGGCCGACCCAATCTGAGACTGAGCCGTCTTAGTCTTAGTGGAAGCAGAAGATAAAAAAAGTAGAAAGCTAAATTTTTGTAATCTAGGGGACTGAGCCGATCCAGCTGAAAATTGAGCCAACCCAGTGGAACTAGACCAACTCAGTCAGAAAGTGAGCCATCCTAGTCTCAGAAAATAGAAGAAGATAGAAATAGTATTTTAAAATTTTTGAAACTGAGCCGACCCAGCTGAAAACTGAGCCAACCCAGTTTAAAACTAAGCCAGCCCAGTGACTGTAATGGCTAGTTTTCTGCACTACTTCAAACAACTAGTTGTTCGCTCCAACGGCCAAAACTCCTTCTCCAGTCACTTTCAAGCATATAAAAGGCTATAGATTCAATGAAAAAGGGGGGGGAGTGATTTAAAAGAAAAAATCATTAGATTGAGTGAGGATTATTGAATACCAATTAGAAAGAAAGAAAAAAGATGAATTAGAGCATTAAATTGAGAGCTTTTAAAGAGAAATCATTTTCAACTTCATCCTTATTCTCTTAAGCATTTTTCAAAAGAAGTTGAAGCATTATTTGAGTAATCCAACAGCAACTTTTTCAAGCTTCAAAGAGTTCTAACTTTTATTTTCTATTTTGTGCTGAATTCTTATACTTGTATTTTCATTTCTTTACAAATTTTTTTAGGAAGAAAGAAACCTGGGGGGTGTAGGCAAGTCTAAGCCGATAATTGGAAGGCGTAAAGATTGTGGTTGATGCTCCTAGGTTAAAATCAATCAGATTGATAGTGAACCTGAGAAAACTATCAGTGTAGGATTGTGGTTGGTGAGCTTGACAAAATCAACTGGATTTGTTTGTGATCCCGGGTTAAAACAAATGCACTACAATCTAGAGATTATAGTAGAATTTCTAAGGAGTGCTTGGGGAGTGGACGTAGGTGCGAGGTTGCACCGAACCACTATAAAATCTATGTTTGTATTATGATTTTGCTTTTCTTGCCTTCTTTATTTGCTTTATATATTTGCATCATCTAGTTGCTTCTAATTCCGCTGCTACACCTTGCTTATTCACCATAAGCATTTAATTTCTTTTAATTAGAAGCACATATTAGCATTAGAGTTTAAATTGATCAAAATTTTTTTGAAACTCAATTCACCCTCCCTCTTGGATAGCCATACATGGGCAACAATATATAAAATACATAAATATAATTAAGATATACTTATCCATATCTTCTTCCACACCCGGTCCTTGATAGCAGCATCCATCAATCGCTCATCTCTGGGCACTACCAGAATAATATCAGACCATCTCATAAGTACTCCAAAAAAAGAATACATCTCCCATGCAGTCTCCCCTATTGGCCTCTCCTCTGCATCATAGTGTACCATCATCTGATGCTGGTGGTTTCACACATGAGGTATGCATATAGGACCACGAAATATCCTACTAGATGATGCACCTGCAATGAAAATATGTTATACAAAATATATAAGTATATAAATACTATATAAAAAAATAAATAAATAACATAATAAAAATATATGCTCGTTGGCCATGGGATCGTGCGATGTGGATGCCAGTGGAGATGCATCAGTGGGTGGAGCATGTGTCAGAGATGTGGCTGATGGTGGAGGCTCAGATCCGGTAGAGTAGATATCGATCGAGGAGTAGATGTCGGTGGTCCTTGGGTAGTCGATGTGGACATGGATGGAGTATGCTCCGATGGTGACTCAAATGCAGAGCTCTGCATAACTTGCCAAGGGGGGGTGAAAGCTAGATGGCATTTCAGTGCCATCGTGACTTACAATGTTAATGAACATTAACCAATATAATATGTTGAACAATAATATTAGTAGAATATCAATAAATAGACTCTAATATTTATATTTTAATGATTCAAGACTGAGAGTCATGGGATAAGTAAAAAAGCAGTAAGTAAATAATCTATCATTCTAGGGCCTAAGGCTACCAGCATGTCATGGCCCAAGGCTGCCGGCATGGCCCAAAATCCATTGGTGAGAGTGAGAATTCTCTTAGCAGTCGGTATAGCTCACGACCGTTGACACGTTCCAAAATTCGTAGGTAAAAATTTTCTTATCAACTGGTACGGTCCAAGGGTTGTCCATGGCTACTGATACGGCATGGCCCAAGACTGTCAGTATGGCTCAAAATCATCTATGACCATCAATACGATACGACCTAGGGCCATCCACGACTGCGACACGACATGGCCTAGCCCAGAATCCACTGACACGATCCAAAATCAGTCGATAGTTCTCTTATCCATCGACATGACCCATGACAGATAGATAATTATAATTTTATAATAAATATCTATATATTTTAATAAAAAATATATATTAAAAATATTATAAATATAAATAAATAATACTATAAAATTTAAAAAAAAATCATACCTGTGCAGTTACAGAGTTGCTAGAGATCAACGAAATGAGAAGATAGTGAAGTTTAGAAAGAGAGAAGAGAGAGAGAGAAGAGAAAGAGAGAGAAAGAGAAAGAGAGAGAGAAAAGAGAGAAAAAGAGAGAAGAAAGAGAGAAAGAAGGGGGGTAAGGCTGAGGAAAGAGAGAGAGAAAGAGAGAGAAGGAAGGGGGTATCAGGGGGGAGAAGAAGAGGGAGAGAAGAGAAGAGAGGAGAGATAACAGGATGAGGGTAGCCTGGGAAATGAGTGGAGACTTGGCGAGCCGACGAAAAGGAGGAGGAAAGAGAGAGAGAGCAGAGAGAGAGCAGGAAGGAGGCTAAGGAAAGAGGAGGCGGAGCTGTGGCTAGGCCAGTTGGGAAGAAGAATGAGGGGGTCGGGCTGAGAAAGAAGGAGAAAAGAGAGAGAAGCAGGGACAGTCGATCAGGGAAGAGAGAGGGCAAGTCGACGGCAGCCGTTGGGAAAAGGAGAGGAGAGGCGGTCGGGTCGAGGGAAAAGAGTGAGCTAGTGGCCGGGCCTGTCGGAGAAGAAGGGGAGGTAGGGGAGGTGGCGGAGCCAGAGGGGAGGATGTGGCACCGGTCGGGGAAGGAAATGGAGGGGGTCTCACCAGCAGTGGAGAGGAGGGGGAGAGAGAGAGATCAAGAGAAAAAATGAAATGAAGTGATTTTGAGGCTAAAAAGCGTTTAAAAGCTGTATAAGTATTTTTAATAACATTTTATTATAATTTAGAAATCAAAATTTTTATTTTTATTTTTCTAAATTTTATATAATTTTAAAATTTAATGTTCATCTTCATCGTTCATTATCTAAATAATTATTATTAGAGTATCATCACAAAAGATCACCTCGATTCGATAGTCTTAGCTTCATCGATCGATAAAATTTGATTTCGATGATCACGAATGATGACACGATGATCTGATAAATAAAAATTATCGATGTATTCAAAAATTTATAATAATGATCTTGGTAACGTTTGTAGCACACTATCAAAGTTTCATTTCAATCGAATATCATTATCATGATCAATTTAGTACAAGATAATTTTAATCTTTAAATGAGAAACGAGTGATCAAAGAATCAGACGGTATCCAATTATGAGATAATTTTTTTAGATATATGATCTTGGCTACTACTTTAATTATTTTTACGGTAGTGATTGTAAAATTTAAACTATGGGTCTAAGAACGATCCAAAATTATACATTGCTCGATACTAGTTCTTAAACTTCTTTGGTAATTATGCTTGTGCTTTTGCAAGATCTGCTTAACATGAATAGTTCATATAAAAATAATTTAAATTTTATGATAATCATCATATAAAATAATTAAAATTATAGGAAAGATCATTTAACTAAAAAATTATCTCATAATCTGATGCGGTTTGGCCTTTTGATCATTTATTTCTCATTTAATGATCGAAATCATTCCGTACTAAATTGACCATGATAACGATATTTGATTGAAGTAAAACTTTGATAGTATACCTCAAATATCATCAAGATCATCGTTGTAAGTTTTTAGATCCATTGGTGGTCTCCATCTTTCAGATCATCATGCTATCATTCGTGATCGTCAAAATCAAATTTTATTGATCAATAAAGCTAGAGTTATTGGATCGAGATGGTCTTTTGTGATGACATTCTAATGATAATTATTTAGATAATAAATAGTGAAGATGGATATTAAATTTTAAAATTATATAATATTTAGAATAAAAATATAAAAAAAAGCTATAGCAGTGGTTATACCCAACCACTGCAATATATTGGGCCTATGACAACGGTTACACTAAACTGCTGTAATAGGTTGAACCTATAGCAGCGGTTATAGATAACCACTGTTGTAGATATAATCTATGGCAGTGGTTCAGTCAACTACTACTATATGTCGTATCCATTGTAGTGGTTATCCTAAACTGCTGCTATAGTTTTTCAATCAACCGCTACCATATATCGTATCTATTGTAGCGATTATCCTAAACCACTATTATAAATTTGACCTATGACAGTAGTTCCGTGTAACCGCTGCTATAGATAGATATATAGTAGCGATTAGCGTAAACCACTGTCATAGGTCGGACCTATGGCAACAATTTTTTATAACTACTGCTGTAGACCCTATTGCAGCAGTTTTCAAAATCGCTGTCATAGTATGCATTGCCATAGTCCCTTTCCATAGTAGTGTCAGGTCTACCTTTGCAATTCGAAATATTGATTAGTTAGCATCATATTTTGAAAGTTAAGCAAATACAATCTTGAGGCTAATAACCCATGCGCATCTTTGGAGCCGACTTGGCTGATACCCATATTAAATAAGGTCTATTCAGATAGAAGCTCCTTTAGCTTCAGAACTCCGAAACTGTGCAGGATCTCCAAATCTTGTCTCAGGTGCTGACTGAATGATAGTTCCTTCAGCATAGCCTCCTAAGGCTCACCCCAGTCTATGAAGCCCAATTCATCACCTAAGATACGAGAGACAAATAAAAAATATTCTTTCCAGCCATGAACAATGGAAGGAGCACCTCGGATCAATGGATGAGTATTCCTCCTACTCCAAGATGACACATACCACCATCCGTGCGATCCGGGATGTCTCTTTAGAGTAAAATAATAACAAAAAAGTATAATACTGGGCTCAACCCTGGCCAACATGCATGTTGTAGTAAAATCGTAGATGTGCCGCCATGAGTTCGAGACTATCAAACACAGCGATATCTTAAGAAAATGAAAAAGAGTGATAAAAAAGGATGAAGAGGAAGCCTCAACCTAGCTTGAAAGCATTCCTTATAGAGGCTCATCCAACCTGGGGGAGGACTGCAAACATGTTCCTCCACTTTTGTAACCTCCAACTGAAATTCTGGAGGAATATGGAATTGGCTATGAAGCAACACCAAGTTCCTCTCCGTTATTTCAAACTGGAAGGTCATCAGAGTGAAGTCAGAATCACCAAAATGAGCCATTCCTTCAAAAGGGAAAGGGCAAAAGAAAATCAGGAGAAGAGAACCTGTGGATAAAAAACCTACAACAAAAGGAGATGACAGAGTTTAACCTTTCGTCTCACCCAGGGTTTATATACAAACCAAACCGACGAAATTTTCAAATGATTTGCCTTCTTAGAATATTAAATATGGAAAACACAAATTGATGTATCCCAAGTACATGGCAATCATTAATTGGATGCAGCCTCCATCGTTGATACGATAACTAACATAGACGATAGAAATCATGCTCTGCACCATCTTTGAAGGAACGTGCAGAGACGTGCGGTGGTACTTACTACGTAAAAGGTAGTTTTGATTCCATCCTCTTTGGATCACTTTGAATTCTCTGACAAATACTTCAAGAACGATAAAATATAGTTTGGACTACAAGCTTAAAGCATGACAAGAAAAGGAAAGAAAAGAAGGAACAAACAACTCCGACAAAAATAAAATTTTATTTATAAGTCTTAACGTCGTATCCAGCTTATAAAAAAGAAGAAAAAAAGAAAATACAATTTGAAATCCCTCAATGGTTGGCTCCAGAATGGCCTTCTTCAATGTCGGCCTCTTCTATTTGTGTGGCGAAGTCAACTTTGTTTGTCTCTACAAGGCTATCAGATGCACTCGCAAATCTTTTGAGGTAATAATTTATCATGGTCTTCAAGCTCTTATCTGATGAATCCATTCGCAAAGACTCAGTATCACCTATTGGAAGATGAGTCCGAGTCTTTTCTTTGCATCTCTCGAAGCTTGTAAAAAATCCGAACTTGTAGGCTCAGACCACAATGTCGGTTCCATTCTTATACAATCAATCGAGCCTTTCACTCATCTTTCAAAGCTCGATTTGGGATACTGAGGGCTCTTGGATTGTTAGTGCCCCTCTCGCTGAAGGATCTTTGACCCTCCAAGATGTCTCCTCCTCATGGTACTCCTTGTCGGAAGTCTTGAGCCTTTTGGCTGGACCCCTATCAAAATCCCTTGAAGAGCAAACCTAGGATGAAGTGTTTCTTCTCCCCTCAAGTGTCCTTCTCAGATGATCAATGTTATCATGAGCTTAATGATAGTCTCGTTCAGCTTCAGACCTCCATCTTGTAAGGTTTTCATTCCTTCTACAAATTCTACTCATTTTATCATCTTGACGATTTATCATCTTTTGAGCTTCGAAGAGTGCCTTCTCAAAGCAATCGATTTCTTTATTAAGCTCAGCATTAGCGGCCTTCTCCTGCTCCAGATAATATCTCAGTCTATCAATCTCTTCCCTCGCTTCGGCGAGCTCTAAAAATAAAGCTCTAAAAGTGATTCCGACAAAATTGACTAAATAATGACCAACCAAAGCTAAGGACCTAAAGGCACCGGCCATCCAACGTTGAGCACCTTCTCCTTCCAAAGCTCACCTCTCCTCAAGCAAGAGGGGGCCCTCTAAAAACTCAACCACGATTCTAAGGGTCTCCACGATGGATGGAGGAGGGGCTGGTCATGAAACCTCTGCCTGAGTTTCAACCGAAGAAAGACTAGAGATAAGAACTACCTATCTCGGTAGATCCATGGCTTTGATTGCCCTGGCCGACTCAAAGGACTTAGCCATCTCCACAACTTTTATTATCTTGACAGTTTCTAAAAGTTTAATCCCTTCTCCAACTCCCATCATTTCTATGGGGAGATTCTCTGTGGAAATACCTCCCACCAAACATTCCTCTGTAGTAATCTCCATTGAAGGAACCGGCAAGGCTAATCTACAGTAGCTCCCATTGCCGAATTCATTGGTCCTTCCATGGCTTCCATCGTCAGGTTCGATGGTTCGCTCACCAGAAGAGGATTTCCATCCCCTAAATTCGTCGGAGCAAGGGGAAATACGGTGGAAGGAGCGACATTCGAAGCCCTAGTAACGACATCTCTAGAAGCTGAAGAATGAGCAGATAAAGTCCTAGCTTGCCTTCTTTGAGCAGATGATAACTACAGCATTCTCACCAATGCAGGATTCATCTTACTTTCAAGATTCACTAAGAAAACCTTAAGTGGAGAAAATGGTAAGCATTGTTACAATGGATGCCCCCGTTTGTTCATCTTCCAAGAAGATTTAAAAGAAAGAAGGTGAAGACAAAAAGGCATCCTTTGAATCAATCTCTCAAAAGAATATCATGGAGGCATCAATGCACCGAGTCAAAAAGACTATCCTCATACCCTCCGATCTGAAGGATGAACCAAGGCGCACTTCCGAGCTATTTTCTTCGACAATAGCTCATTCGGCATTTAAGCCTCCCAAATTGCCTCAAATGAATAACTCTTCAGCATGCTTGGTAAGTTCCTTTGAGCATAAGCAACGATCCAGCTGTAATCCAGTCATAATCAAGCTGTTACCCGCTCTACCTAATCTCATGGAAATAGATTAGGTATCCAAATCATGCCAGTAATCGCCTCATTCGAAGAAAGTGGCTATAATATTGGAATGATATGATTAGTGGCCCAAAATTAGTGGAACATCACAATGTCCGCAAAACATTTTCCTTACAAATTTCATAAGCCTTGAGAATCCAATTAAGCAAGAAATCTCTCTTAGAGAAGTCATTATTGCTCTCATATTCTCTGTTGACTTGAGTGTCGGAGGATCCACGCTGGAGTCAAATCTTTCAATTCAGACTTTATTTTGTAAATCACTCCAACTTTTCTGCGCGAGATCGATCGCTCCACTTCCGAAGCAAATAATTCAAAGCAACAACAGATGCAATTCAAGATTGAAATTCTGAACTATCGATTAGAAAGTCATTTATGATTCAATGGACCATAGTCTACTCCACAAATTCGAACATAATTGAAATTGAGTCAGGCCTGAGCTTGGGCTTGAGTCTGGGTATTATAAAAATTTTTGGGCCTGAGCCTGATGGGAAGCCAGAAAAGGATTTCGGGTCTAGCTTAGATAAGAATATGGTCTACTGTAGATCGGCCTATGTCTAGCCTTAATCACATATACACTTTAGCTGCAAAAATTTACAATGCATCACCTATATGAGAATATTGGTGGATTAGAAAGGATCCATTACCCTCAGGTGATACTTTGTATGGAAATTAGCAACACTTATTTCTCATTAGCATAGATTTCCATCCCTTAAGTGATTTGATAACCTCGGCTAATTGCTAATACCGTGACAATATAAGCAAACTTATTGGGTATGGCAAGAATTCTCTAAGTCGCATCAATTTTTTTATGCCACGAACCTTATATACTGTATGTAGATGGAAATTTTTGTTTGATTATTTCAAAGTTTTTCTAAAATATATATTAAAAATTATGATTATCCATAGAGTAGATTTTAGGAAGAATGGAGAAATCTTTAAAAAAACTTAAATTTTAAATTTTAAAACTTATTATTTATAGATATTAAAAAATATAACGAAACAATTATTTCAACAATGGTCGTTCAATTTTGTACCTATTGCAACCTATCTCTAGTGAGCTAGTCGGTTAGGAGCCAAGTTATTGCATTTGAATGATAAATAATAGAAAACTTACAAAAAAAAAAGTTCTCTTGCTAGAAGATGTCCGATGAGGAATTCTTCGATGCTTAAGTTAGCTAGAGAAAGGAAAGAGCCAGAGAGAGAAAATAGAGAACCAAAGCTTCCTCGATCCCCCATTGCTTACTGTATAACTTTCATCTCTGAATATTTGGGACATGAGAGTTATGACATTTAATAAGTGGTTACCTCATTAACTATCATTAAGGCTTGGGCTACTCGTGGGCGACTATTGTGCTCTACGTTTGCATGTAATTAATGCTTATATAGAATAACCGTCGTTAATTCAAATAATTAGCATGACTTTGAGGAAATAGTCGGCTAGATGTCGAATATCACCGGCTAATCGTAGATTGTATGTTGAACTTAGTCGATTAAATGCCGACTTCTTAGATCTGTCGCACTTAGTCGGTGGAGTCCCATCGATCTTAGTCGGTCGAATATCGATTAGGTCAGGGCTCATTGATTCAAGTCAGATCGAATCATAGCTACTCATCTGGTATAGAGACAAGAAAGAATCAATTGTTATGGATTTAGTCGGCAAGGAAGAAGGATACTCGACTAAGTGATGTGGAATTATCCCAACAATACTTATTAAAAAAAAAATTTATTTTCTCGAATGCTAGAAACAAGAATGTTGAATCGTTTTATGTTTCTCCAATATACATCAACGCATCGTCGTGGAGGAGATAGGAGCAGGAACACGACCCTCCGAAGTGTGATAGGCAAAGAGGAATGGGATAACGAAAGTCTGCTTGACCTTGGACTTGGAGAGGGAGAGCTACGACTATAAATGGGTTGGATTAACCCGTGATCCGATCCACCTCGATCCGTTTAGACCCGATCCAAATTTAATATTAAATCCAACATATAAACTATAAAGTAAATAGAGTGAGATTGGAATTTTAAATGCTCTTATAGCTTATTATTTTTTAAAAATTTTACTCAATTTGACTATGAGATTTTAAAAAATTATTTATAAATTAAGAGATCAGGTAAAGTAATATTTATTTTCTTTTGTTATAAATTTTGTATATGTTAATTTATTATACGAATCGGGTCCGACCAAAATTTGGATTCGAAATGGATCTAAAATTTTTAAATTAGGATTGAGTTATACATGGATATGATTCGACCTAAATGATCCAATGGAGCAAATTTTTTGATCATGGATCCAATTCAATTTTCCATTGGATTGAGTCCGGATTCAACATTAGAATCCGACCAAGAAATTGAATCGAATTGGGATAACTCATGATCCGTTCCGATCCGATCCTTTTACATCCCTGGGAGAGCACACCTGCCAACCGAGACGACATCGGCATCGAACAGAGGAGGTCACCGGCATGGGTGGTATACGTTGATTCGCACGTTTCTTTCTCACGCTAGCATTTCCTACTGCTGACGAAATTCGATTGGAGGCAAAGGCGGGTCCAGGAACAAACGCCAGCTTTTGGGCCAACGTGATCACCCGAGCCCCTGGTGCGTCGCCCATCAATCCAATACATTATCGTCATTTTTTTTTTCTTTAAATATCCGTTCAAAAAATAAATAAATAAATGCTGACATAAGAAAAACGGACAGGAACCAGTAGCGGAGATAGCGGGCGAGCAATCGGTTCAGGTGCAAGGAAGGAAGGTGGGAGCAATTCTCCTCTATTAATTTTGTTTGTCGCGCTTCTTTCTTTCGATATGAGATTTTTTTTTTTTTATAAAAAAAATAAAGCTGTGGGGTTTTTGATCATCCCATCTCGCCAACATCTTCCCCCTTGTCCTAAATCTAGGTCTAAATCCTTTCCTGGATCCAATCGCAGGACCATCCGATCTTCCCCGGCCGGACCTGGAATGGTGGGCGGGGATCCGGCGGTGGTCGTGGACGGTGGGTTTCGGTCCGGATGCTAGATGCTTCTCAGCAGATCTGTCTCTTCTTGGATCACTCAGCTTCTCGCCTGCATGGGGTAAGTAGAATCGTCTCATCTTCTCTCTCATCCGTTCTCTTCGGGGTTCTTCCTTTCTTTTCTTCTATTTTTACTTGCCTTCTGCCTTGGCCGCTGGATCTCCACTTTCTTGGCTTCAAAGCCAAGGCCAAGAAAAAATTAAAAAGAAAGGGAAAATAAAAAAGTTGGTGCATTTGTTGAAACCCATCTTCGGTAGAACTTGGTCTACCTTTTTAAGACGACCATGATATGCTGATGGGAGGAGGACCTGGTCTGGGATGAAGCGTTCGGAGTGAGGTACTACAGAGAGTTTCAGGGCAAAATGGATCTCTGTTCTCAGTTTAAGATGGATTGATAGGTTCTTCATTACAAATATTTCAGGGTTAGCCATGAAATTTGAGGAAAGAATGAAAATCTCTATTAAATGTGTTTCGCGAAGCACGGCTATGAAAAGTTGCGTCATACATCCTAAAGTATATATACATAAATACACGTATATGCACACGGGAGTCCCTCGTTGATAATCCGAGGTAAACATACACACATATACATACATACATATATATACACATGCATATACACATACACACACACACACACATGCATACATATTGATACATACATACATACGTACATACATATACATATACCTACATATATACATATATACATATGTATATATATATATGTATATACATATGTATATCTATATATGTATGTATGTATGCAGGTATAGGTATATATATACATACATACATATATATATATACATACATACATATATATATATATGGATGCATACATACATACATACATACATACATATATATATATATATATATATATGTATGTATGTATGTATGTATGTATCTATACATATATAGATACATACATATATATATATATGTATGTAGGTATGTACACACACACATATAATATATATATATATATATATATATATATGTATATATATATATACATACATGTGTCTAGACATACACAACATACATATATATATATATATATATATATATATTATGTATATATATATACATACATGTGTCTAGACATACACATACATACATATATATACATATACATATATATATGTATATATCTATATACATACATACACACACACACACATACACATACACATATACATACGTACATACATATATATATATATATATATATATACGTATGTGTATGTATTATATATGTATATATGTATATGTATGTGTATGTGTATGTATGTGTATGTATATATATATATACACACATACATACACATATACATACATACATACATACATACATACATATAGATACATACTTAGATATATATACATACATACATATATACATACATACATATATATACATACATATATACATACATATACATACATACATACATACATATATATATATATATATATATATATATATATATAACCAAAAGAAATTAAAAAAGAAGAATGAAAATTGAAAAAAAAATAAAGATTCAAAGTCTTGAATTTTAAGGATTCAATTAATCAATCATTCATGTTTGAGGTTCTCTATACAGGTGGAGCCCTTAAATAGAAATATAAAAAAGCATCCTATCAATAGTCTAATTGCTTATAACCTAATAAAACTCTTCTTACCGAGTCCTAACAAAATTAAAAGATCAATTAATAAAATAAAAAATAAAATAAAGATCCTAAATAAATTCTCAATTAAAATTAGGGTTAGGATTTCTGAATGGTGCTTTCTTCTAGAATATGTAGGTAAAACCTGGTTCCCATCATTCCCTCGAGCTGGAAAGAATTCGACTCTGACGAAAATTTGATGTAATCTTCTAAAATGTCTGGATTAATACGTTGTAGTTCTTCTTCGAGGATCTAAGTAGCATCTGAGTCTGGACGGCCTTACCATTTGATAAAAAATTATCAAAATTCTTCATCAGCAGAAGAAATAATCTCATCTGTGATAATATGTTCAATTTGATCTGATGAAGATGATGAAAGTGACGGAAGAACCGGGACTAGCACTAGAGGAGATGGAGTGTAATCCTTGCTATCATCTGCATGCATAGTAGGAGGCTCGAATGTACCTCGATAAGGTAGCAAGTTCTCAACTTTAAAAATTGGACTAAATTTTAAATTAGAGGGTAATTCTATATAATAAGCATTAGGCCGAAGTTTATGAAGAATATGAAATGGAGCAGTGGCTCGAGCATGTAACTTTTTGAATGAATTTCGGGGATAACATTTAGGATAAATACGAACCATCACATAGTCACCCTCGTTAAACTTCATTTTTCTATAGTGAGCATCATCAGTAAGTTTATATTTTTCAGTATTCATTGCAATCTTTTGCCTAATATCAGTGTGAACATCATGAATATGTTTAGCAAAAAAAGTGGCAGACTCATAAGTGCGGTTATCCATGGATAAGGAAATAATATCAATGGGTTGATAGAGATTAAAGCCATAAACAATTTTAAAAGAATTTTTGCCAGTAGACCGATTTACTGAGTTATTGTAAGCAAATTCCACGGTAGGCAATGACAAATCTCATGTTCCAAGCTTATCTCCAACTATACACCTAAGTAAATTATCAAGACTTCGATTCATAATCTCTGTTTGATCATCTATTTAGGGATGAAAAGCTGAAGAAAATTTTAAAGTGATTCCAAATAATTTTCAAAAAAATTTTCAAAAATAATTCATAAATTTGACATCACGATTAGACACTATAGAAGTGGGTAATCCGTGAAGTCTAACTTTCCTAAAGAATAATTTAGCAATAGAAGAAGCATCAGATATCTTTTGACAAGAAAAAAGTATGCCATTTTAGAAAATCTATTAACAACAACTAAAATTGAATCATGTCCCCTAGTAGTTCTAGGTAATTTAAGAATAAAATCCATACTAAGATCTTTCTACGGATAACGAGAAATTGGTAAATGAGTATATAATCTAGTATTTTATTTTCTAGCCTTAGCTAATCGATATGTACGACACTGAGATAAGATTCTAACCATGTTCTTTTTAAGAGAAGGCCAGTAGAATCTATCTTCAACCATAGCTATAGTCTTATTGCACCTAAAATAACCTACTAATTCTTCTACATGAAGTTCCTAAATAAGAAAATCCTGTAAAGTTGTCCGAGATATACAAAGATGACAACTTTTAAATAAGTAACCGTCTTTAATTATAAAGTCAATATATTTTTGACGATTTTCTTGACTAACCTCTTGATAGATATTAGCAAAATCAGGACAATGCTGGTAATCATCTTTTACTCACTCAAAATCAATTACCTCGGCATTCATAGATTGGAGGACAGTAATTACTTTACTTAATGGATCAGCGGTCCTATTCTCAACATCAACTTGGTGTTTGAGGACAAAGGTATAATCCTGAAGAAGCTCTATCTATTTGACATGTCTGGCACTAAGTTTCTTTTGGGACAATATAACTAAGGGATAAGTAATCAAAATATAGAACAAACTCTTTGAGTAAAAGATAATATTGCCAATACCTAAGAGCTTGAACTACAGTATAAAACTCTTTGTCATAAGTAGAGTATTTGCTTATCTTCATTAAGCTTTTCATTAAAATAAGCTATAAGATAATCCTCCTGACTAAGAACTCTTTCAATTCCAATGCCTAATGCATCACAGGCTACTTCAAAAATTTTTAAAAGTCAGAATATGTCAACATAGGTATCTCGGTCATCCTAAGCTTTATATCACTAAAAGTTCTGACGACATTAGCTGTCCAATGAAACTTATCTTTCTTCATGCAATTTGTGATGGAGGCCATGATGGTACTAAACTCTTTAATAAGTCGTTTATAGAAAGAGGTTAGACCATTAAAATTTTGAATTTCAGAAAGAGATTTTGGTTCAGGCCATTTTTTAATTACTTTCACCTTCTCAGGATCAGCCATGATATCTCGGGAAGATACAACACATCCTAAAAATAGTACTTGATCTTGTAGGAATGAACATTTTTTAAGATTAATATATAATCTGATGGATCTAAGAGTAATAAAAACTTCTCTAAGATGATCTAGGTGTTCTTCTCTAGACCTACTATAGATTAGGATATTATTAAAATAGATGACTAAGAATCTAGCAATGAAGGATCTTAACCATTCAGTCATAAATCTTATGAATGTACTAGAAGCATTGGATAACCTAAATGGTATAACTAACCATTCATAAAGTCCATCCTGAATTTTAAAAGCAGTTTTTCATTTATCTCCAAATTGGATTCTAATTTAGTGATACCCAGAACGCAAATCAAATTTAGAATAGATTACAGAGCCAGCTAACTGATCAAGCATGTCTTCAAGCCTAGGAATGAAAAATCAATACTTGACAGTAATCCTATTGATGGCCTTGTTATCTACACACATCCTTCATGTATCATCTTTCTTTGGTATCAGAAGGGCTAGGATAGCACATAAATTGAGACCAAGACAAATGTCACCTTTTTATAACAAATCATCTACTTGCCTTTTCATTTCTTCACGTTTCTTAGAATTCAACTTATAGTGTAGAAGATTAGGTATTTGTGATCTTGGAACTAAATCAATGGCATGTTGAATATCTTGCAAGGGAGGAAGGCCATCTGGTATTTTTTCTGGGATCATATCCTTAAATTCTTCTTATAGAAGTTCATTCTCTGAAGGTGGGTTATCTTGAATGTTTGAGGTTAATCGAATTTTTCTATTAGGAATGACCGCTAACATAATTCCAATCTCTGAACTCTCTTTTTCAAATTTCTTATGGGTTAAAATGTGATAGTTTTTTTGATTGAAAATTTGAAAACTCTTATCTTTTCTAATAAATTAGGACACGTTAGGTTTGACATGATTTAACCTAATTTTCTTATCTTTATATGTAAAAACATTGATATTTTCTCTATCAAAATTATGAGCATCTACATCATAAATTCAAGACTGACTTAATAAAACACTAGCTACCTCCATAGGTAACACGTCACACATAATCTCAGCAGAATAAGCTTCTATTTTAATTGGCACTAGACAACATTCATTAATTGGAAGAGATGTTTTATCTACCCAAACAATTCTATAAGAATAAGGATGAGGTTGAGGTTTCAGCTTTAGTCGATTAACAACAAATTTAGATATAGCATTCATAAAACTATTACCATCAATGACAAGTTTACATATCTTATCTCCACGTTAAGCATATATGTGAAAAATACTAGTGCATTTCCAAGCCGCAGAGTTTGCAGGAGTGGTGACTATACAGCGC
Organism: Cocos nucifera; assembly: GCA_006176705.1. Lineage (NCBI taxonomy): Eukaryota > Viridiplantae > Streptophyta > Magnoliopsida > Arecales > Arecaceae > Cocos > Cocos nucifera. The sequence continues at coordinate 602,913 of QRFJ01001507.1, forward strand.
ATGACATTAACACGACCTTCTGATTCCTCATATTCTTCATCATACTCTTCTAAATTAGTTGGTTCTAGAAAATTAAAATCTTCTAGTATATTTTCAGTTGGTATTATTTTATCATATTCTATTTCTATGGTTAGAGTACGGCATGGACATCTCGCAGCTGTGTGATCCTTTTCATGGCAATGGTGACACTATATTTGAAGAACTGGCTGATTGAGATATCTTCGGCATAGATTCTCGAGTCCTAGTGTCTGTGAAATTCGGTTCTGGATGGAAAGAAGCTACTTGTGACACATTTTTTGTACGACTAATCGAGATAGATCTAGACAGTCCAGATTTATTAGAAAAAGAAACTCTTCATTAAGATGAAGTTCTATGAAATTTCTCAATTTTTAGGACTTTATGATAGGCTTCTCCTACAAAATCTGATGAATACAAGGAGACTTCTCTTTTTAAATCATTTCATAAATCATTAATGAATTTAGAAATCAATTTTCATGACTCCTCAGATATGTCACACCTCAACTGTAGATCCTCAAAACGAGTCATGTAGTCAGTGACGCTAGTATTTTCTTTCCTAAGAGTATATCATTGATTTAATAACTAACTTTTATAATAAATAGGAACATATTTCTCATGTAGCTTAAATTTTATTCTCTCAAAATGTTATAGGTGGATGATCTACTCGTTCTAAGTCTCTTTCAGCTGTTTGCCAATACCATTTGGCAGAACCTATTAGCTTCATTTTTATAAAATGGATGCGAGAAGCATTCGACATGTGATATAATTCAAAATAAGACTCTAAATCCAGTAACCAGCATGGAATGTCTTTGGATCTAACCTACTATCATAAGAGGCGACTTCAACTTTAATCCCTTTAAGTGATTTTTCTAAATCTTCATATCTATTTAGATATGCTCTAAATTATTGTGCTTGGGGTCTAAAATGTCCAGAATTTCGTGCATATCTAGTAGGCTACCTAGGATACCTAGATATGTAATTCGGTAGCTCTACTTCTCCTTTATAGCTCTCTCGATCATACTCATCTATCCTATAATAATGAGAACCTTCAAAATTATTAATAAAGTAGTGGATAATCGGAAGGGCTGTTGTGTAGATTAAAGATGTTTGACTTGTGTGCATAACATGACTCTGGTTTCTAATAGGTTTAAGGTTTCATAAAGGAGATCGATGAATATGTTGACTACTAGGAAAATCATCTTCTAGAGGTTGTTTATCTATTCTTGACTCAGAAAAATATGGCATTCTACTTGTTGACCTATGAGATTTACCATGTCTACACGGCTATTTGCTTGGATAGTACGAAGCTCACTAATTTCAGTATGAAGTTGGTCTAAAGACTGACATATCTAGTTTAAGGTCCCTTGAAAGGTTGTTTGAGTATTTTTGACATATTCAAATAATTTTTTCATAGCAGTATGTGCGTCTTTCAGATTACCAATAGTCATAATGGCAAAAAAGATTTAATATTAATTAAATATTATATGTACTTAAAATTTTAGTTATGATACAATAAAATTATAGGGTTAAACGTAATATCTATGTTTCTGGTGCATGTAATGGTAAATTATGTGGATGTTTGGTGCATGCAACAACAAATATGTGAAAAAATATGGGCCTAAATAATAATATAAATTATTTAAAGATTTAAAAATTCAAAATTTAAGGGATTGTACCTTTTACTAGATGAAATTAAATACCATCTTGTGATGCTTGCAGGTTGAAGATAAGGAAGACTCCTTTTTTTTTGGTTTACGGACCCAATCTATAGACCGAGCAGTCTATAGACCATTGATCACATGCGGTCTGTGGACTGCATGTTTTTTTTCAGAACGAAGGCGTCGCCTTTTGTATCTTTTCTCTGATGGTCCCTAGAACTTTATCGACTGGTGAGGGAGGGGCGATGGATTCTAGCTGGTCAATGGCACGATGGATGATGGCAAGTAGCCGGCAATGGGGCTGCGGGAAGGAGGGAGGTGATCGATTTGAACCCCTCACTCGGTTGAAACTCCTGGAAGGAAGAGCTTGACGTCGACGGGGGAGGCAAACATGACAACGGTCGGAGGCGGACACGGCATCGACGATGAGTGGGAGAAGGAGATTGGATGCGAACACTAGTGACGACGGTGGCGATAGCGAGAGGCGGCGGGTCGGGTTGCGATTTTTATGAAGGCAACACCGACGGGAAGGGAGAAGTTGGCGAAGGACGGAAGGGCGACGGTTGGAAGGGTGGCAATCGACGGCGGAGTTGCTCGATCTAGCGGTCGGAAGGGTGGCGGTCCAAAGAGAAACGTGGCTCCCGTCTGTCAAGGCCGATCTTCCAATTGGTCACCTCGATCACTACCTTAACAAGGGCTGTTATGGGTCTGGCAGTGATTTAGTAGAGAAAAGATAGAAAAAGAAAAAGGAAGAGGGGAGGGAGAGAGACGGAAAGGGGAAAAGGGAGAGGGCTGCGATGACGAAACAGGGGGAAGGGAAGATGATGGTGGTGGGTTCGTCTTGGGCTTTAATGGGTTGAGAGAAAGAGAGAGAGAGCGGAGGAATTATGATGGAAAATCATCTGGAACAAGAAAATTGCGGATCTTTCGCTCTGATACCAAATTGGTGTAAAACCAAAAGAAATTAAAGAAAGAAGAAAGAAAATTGTAAAGAAAAACAAAGATTTCAAGCCTGGAATTTCAGGAATTCAAGTAATCAATCATTCAAGTTTGAGGTTCTTTATACAAGTGGAGCTCTTAAATAGAGATACAAAAAGGTACCTATCAAAAGTCTAATTGCTTGCTTGTAACCTAATAGAACTTCTCTTACTGAGTCCTAACAAAATTAAAAGACCAATTAATAAAATAAGAAATAAAATAAAGATTCTAAATAAACCCTCAATTAAAATTAGGGTTAGGATTTCTCAACGGTGCTTTTTTCTGGAATGTGTGCATAAATCTTGATTCTCATCAATATATGTATATATATGTGTATATATATGTATATATATGTGTATATATATATATATGTATATATATGTGTATATATGTATATATGTATATGTATCTATGCATATACCGGATTTAGACTCAGATCTGGTCGAGTCAAACTCTATAATAGGAGTCCTACATCCATATATATGTATATATGCATATACCAAATTTGAATTCAGATCTGGTCAGGTCAAAACTCTATAATAGGAGTCCTACATCCATGATCCAAGCTATTGAATGTGATCTATTATCTCAAAACTGCTTGCACACAAAAAATTACATGGTTTGGATACCTCTAACCTATGCATCAAGTAGTTAAAAATTGGATAGCCTAAATAAAATTGAATTAGATGTATTTTTTGATCACCTGATGTATAGGCTAGGGGTCTTCAAATCATATGATTTTTTGTATGCAAGCAATTTTGAGGTAGTAGATTACATCTAACGGCTTGAATAATTGATATAGGACCTTCATTGTCTAGTTTTGATCTGATCAGATTTGAGCCCAAATCTGGTTGATCTTACCTAGGTCTGCACCCATATATATATATAGATACGCACGCGCACACACACACATATATATAGATACATACACATACACACACGTATATATATAGATAAATACACACACACATATATAGATATACAAATATGTATGGATGCATATGTATGTATACATGTATATGCATGTTTATATGTATATATATATATATGTATGTATGTGTATGGATGCATGTGTATGTATGTATATATGTATGTGTGTGCGTGTCTCTCTCTCTCTCTATATATATATACACACACACAAAGGCCACTTGGTGTAGGAAAACTGACACCAGTATTGGCTCAGTGCCTTAATTTGGATACTTTTGTTAATTGTAAAAGGATAGTCATATGAAGGAAGATATTGAACAAAAAAATACTTATTTTTGAAACCAAGACATAAAATGTCTCTATGATGTTTCTTTCTTTTTCTGTTTATATATTTTATCAAAATATATTTTGTTTTTGGCAACTGATTCTAATCATTTACTTGGTTAAACCTGATTTGTAACAGAGCAGAGGTTGTCTTGGATGCTGTGCTAAGCCCACTCCAATTATTGCGGTTGACGAACCGTCAAAGGGTTTGAAAATTCAAGGCCGGACGATAAAAAAACCCAGTGTGTCTGATGATTTTTGGAGTACAAGCACATATGAGATGGAAAACAGTGGTGTGCAGTCTCAAAGGAGCATCTCATCAATTAGCATATCAGCACAGAACCTTGATCATCATGGAGCAGGAAGCACCAGCAACCCTTCTGAATTTATAAATCATGGTAAGGGAAAATTTAATCTTCAGATCTTGTATTACCATTTCTACATGGTGTAGTGAGGGTACTTATTCATTGCCTGTTCACTTTGCTCTACGCATCTTCTTCTATTCCTGAGGATGGAATGCATGTGAAGAATGATCAACAGAAAGGCTACTCATGTTCTCTTTTTGAAAGAAAAAATGAAAATTGACAAACTTTTCAGAGAGGATTTGGTATTTGTCATTCATTCTAAATATTGTGTTGCTGGTATCTTGATGACCAACAAAAAATAAAGATTGGCAAAAAGCCAGTCCTTTTTACCTGAACTAGAAAGATTTCGATCTGCTGTCACTGAGAAACATGGCCATTATCTTGAAAGTTCCTTCTAGTTTTAGTGTTTGCACAGCTGACCCTTCTCATTTTATAATCATTTTAAGCTGTCATTGAATATCTTTACCTCATGATATTGAATTAAGTATTTGCACATTGGAGAGGGAAGCATCTAGGAATAAGTGAACTACATGAGATGTGCTACAGATACATGTGAACTTCATCTCTGGGAAATTCTAGGTTAATTTTGCTACCAGAGTTAATCTTGTTTGGTTAAACATCATGCAAGTGAATGGTATGATTTTTTTTGTTATAAATGCTACTCAAGAAATGGAAAAGATATTATGTGCTTGTTGATCTTATGGAAATGATGTGCTTTTGTTTTTATGTTTAATGTTGAAACATATATATTGCAGGTCTTCTTCTCTGGAATCAAACCAGACAGCAATGGATTGGAAATAAAAGGCATGAGACCCAGTTGCAACAGGTCCGAGAACCCAGATTGAGGTATATATGTAAATTTTCTGTACCATGCTAGTTGCATTTTATTACCTTTGAGCAGCCAAAGTCGTATTGTATTTATTGCTCAGTAGATTTAGAGTACATATGCTAGCAACCACAGCAACCCCCCCCCCCCCCCTCCGCATACACAATTAGATGTATTTTTAATCACTTGATGCATAGGCTAGGGATCTCCAAATCATATGATTTTTTGTGTGCAAGCAGTTTTGAGGTAGTAGATTACATCCAATGGCTTGGATCATCAATGTAAGACCTTCATCATTTGGTTTTGACCTGACTGGATCTAAGTCTAAGTCCGATTAACTTTATGTATATATGTATGTATGTATGTGTGTGTGTATGTATATGGTTATGAATATGGATATGGATGTTTGTATGTATGTATATGTGTGTGTTCAATATTGATGGATGCAGCGGGTCATTTTGGAGGTCAAATGCTTTTCTTTTTCCTTTTTCTTTTTCAGGGGCCGGGGGCAGGCAAATTACTTTATGAGGCCCTAATGATGTTATTGATATAAATTTTGAGCCTTTTAGTTTTTATTTATTTCTGAAAATTGTTTTATTTTTCTAAGATGTAAAATTCAAAAACACAACTTTTGAGTAGAAAGATGCAGTAAATTGTGTGAATGAGAATTTGATGGTGCTAATCAAATTTTTAGTTATTAAATTAAAAAAAAAAGTCTTGGAGAGGTACCTGTTTTTTCTAGGAAAATCCCATGATTTCTATCAAAACAACCTGAGGCACTTTCAAGACAGATTGTAAGAGAGTTAGTGTGGGCCATGAGCGAGGGAGATAATCTCAATCGACAATCACCAAATTACCTCTAATACTTTAGTCTTTAGTCCTTTTTATTTTTGCTATGACAATTGTTCACGCCAGTTTGGTATGAATACATCCAAAAAAAAAAAATCAAAAAACAAAATATCCCTCAACATCCTCAGGGTTGACTCACTACCATAATCCAATGATTCAGTCTTTTGCTTTACGAACATGTGATCCGTTATCTAGATCTCATACCTCTTTAAGCACAAGAAGTAGCAGAATATGGAATATGAAGGGGCTAGAGGTATGCGATAGTACTAGCATTAAAGGATCATGTTCACTTGCGGATCATTCACGGGTCGAACATGCTCTCCTGCCATGCCTTTCACTCATTCACTTGAGTTGGACTTAATCATTGCTGACTTTTTGGAGGATCGTTCATTCTTGACTCCCTTGCTATCACCCGCTTATCCATTCTTGTTTGATCATAGCGGGCAAGCAAGTCAAAATAGAAAAACTCATATTGGGTTTAGGGATAATCAAGCTCGATCCGATGACTTCCATCACGTCAAGGTGACACTCTACTTTTGAGTTATATCCCTTCCCGGCCCATGTGTCTAGATAGCCCAAAGTCTCGATAGTTAGCTCTAGGTCTTCCAGTCAAAAAGCAACATCGATGAATACATATAGGTGTACTATTATGTGGTGGGGATTGCAATTGTCCATGAATTTCCATATTTAACTCAATGATGGAACTTCGTTTTTTTTTTCCCAGGTTTTCAATCAAAGATGGGTTACAGTTTCATTCCAAGTACAAGGCTTGATTTTAGATAATTGGCCTAGCAAAGCAAACAGCCTGATACGAAACCGACATACAAATCGAACAAGACCATCCAATCAGTTCATAAGACTTCAACAGAATGCTAAACGAGAAAAGAGGCAGCCCAATTCATCATCCCGTTCACCTCCTGATAGACATGCGTGGCAACGAAGATAGTGCCTTTGTCAACCAACTCCTAAACATCCTACAGCAGGAGGGAAGGAAGATTCCCCTAGCCTGACTCTGCATCCAGCCAACCATGGTCGCCAACTCCCCCTCTAGTAGAATGGACTTTGTCCTGAGCACCCGTTGAGCATACCTGATGCCCTCCCATGCTTCTCTCAATTCCAACCCTGGAATTGAGATGTCAAACATTAGACTCCCACCAACTGCAATAAATCTAGAGGCAAGGCCTTTGCTCACAAAGGTTACTTCGCCGCACCTACCTCCACCCAAAACCCTAGCATTGAAGTTGACTTTGACGAAACTTTGGGGTAGGGGCTCCAAAGAGATGAAGATCGTCTTGATCGCGGCAAAAGCTGATGAGATACCCCACATGTCCCAAGCTGTCAAATACTTTGCATTACCATGTGATCTAATGATCTTCTTGGTTGGAGTTAGAGCTCTCTCCAAAATAAACCTAGGTAAGTGGCTGATGCCCTCAAAGATCCAAGCATTTCTGGCCAACCAAATGTGATATACATTATACGCCCCCAAAATAGCACCCAACCTTGAAGGTGGTCTGCTAGAGCTGCTCTTAAGCTGAATCAGGAATGTATTTGATTAGGGTGTCCCCCCGGTTCCAAGTAGCACCGACAACCGGCGTTCTCAGAATCGTCCCGAACCAGACCGATGGGGAATCGGGACATTTCCGACGGAGAAAACAGCACACGCTGGTGCTGGGGAAGAGAGGAAAATAGAGACAGAGAGAGAAGTGGTAGAGGCCATTGGAAGCCGGTGGTGGCCCTCTACGGCCGTCGGAGGGTGGTGATGCCCTCTGCGACCACCGAGCGGCGGAGATCATGCTAGCGGAGTTGCGGCCGCGGAATAGGAGTGATCGCCCGTGGTCCTTCGTCGGGTTTTTTAAAAAGCCTGACGAATAGTGAAGCCGGCAAATCAATTGTCAGTTTCATTTTTTTTTTAAAAAAAAACCTATGAAATAGTGAAGCTAACAAATTCATTGCCGGCTTCACTGTTATTAGGCTTTTTTAAAAAAGCCTGTGAAACAGGAATGATCGCCCTTGTTTCACGCCGCGAAGCCATAGGCGGCGTTTACGCCGCTCGACGGCCATGATGGCCGGCTGGAGGCCCTTTGGCGGCCTCTTCGATGGACTCCCCTCTCTCTCTTTCTCTTCCTCTCTTTTTCTTTCTTGCTCTCTTTTTCTCCTCCCTTTGTCGGTTTGTGCCGATTCGATTCGGTACAGAATCGTACCGGACCGTACCATCGGCCGACCAGAATGGCCACCGGTACTGAGAACCTTGCTGACAAGTCTTCAAACCCATCGAGCTTTATCACATTGAAATAGGGCGTGTTTCGTGGACCCTTCAAGATCACAAAAATGACAAGCCAGGGGGATGTTCATTCTTTGTCTACTTAAAATCTCCTGGTGGGGAGTTGACCCTAGTCCACCTTCTAGATGAAGAGGGCGACTCACGGATGTACTCCAAGCCTTCAAATCCACATCAGGTCCCTCGTTTAAGTCATCTCACCTCTACAAAGTATGTTGAGGTCCCTCGCCCTCACCCTCAAGTTGCAGGTGGTTCTCCAAAGTCTCACATCATGAATGTCAAGCCTTGGGATTGCAAGCATCTAAACTCTTGTAGCCAACTGCTCCCTAAACAGGCAGGCCATCAAAGTGGTATTCCACCTCTCCCCAAGTTGTAGAAGATTAGCAACATGCATCTCCACTACCATCTCCATGTCAATAAAGAAGGTCGGCCACGGACTCAAGGGGTTGTTAGATAACCAGCTATCAGTCATAACGTCTACACTCTGACCATCCCCTATCAGCCACCTCATATTCGCCATCACAGTTGGGGCATGGGAGCAAATCTCCCCCTAATGTAAGAGCTGCCTTGATCAACCTGTATGTCCACCTTAGAGGTCCATGAGCCATATTTGGCATGCATCACCGTGCTTCATAGGCTCCTGAGCTCCATCAGATACCTCATTGCATGTCTGGCCATCAAAACCTCCCTCCTCACCGATAGAGATTGTATACCTAGCCCTCTATCCTGCACCAGTGGGGATGCCACCTCCCAAGCAACCAAGTGCATCCCACGCCACTCACCATGCATCGCCCAGAGGAAACTTCGGAACAAATGCTCCATCCGTTGGAAGGATGGAGTTAGTGATGAGGTAAATTGGCATTGAACTCAAGAAAGAACATACTAACGTCAGCCTGCCCATCATCAACAAGGATCTAGATTGCCAGCCCTCGAGACAATCTTGAATGCACTGCACTTTACTGGCACGCTCAGCCCTCTGGAGCCTCCGACTAGTAATTGGCATCCCTAGATACCATCAAGCACCTTTGTGCTGCTCTAAAATCCGGAGAAACTTCTTGATGGATTGCTTAAACTGTGGCTTAGTCTTTGGACTGAAGTAGATGGTAGACTTGAGCATGCTCACTTTCTGGCCTGATGCAGCATGGTAGTCCTCCAAGGCCCTCCTAAAAATCATAGCATTTCCGACCGAGGCCTTGGCCAACAAGAGGCAGTCATTTGTGAAAAGCAGGTGGGAGATTGGTCGAGCTCCCGATGTCAGAATGTAGGCATCAAGGGTCTAATGAACACAAGTAATTTGTAGAGCACAAGAGAGGTTATCAGTGCACAAAATAAAGAGATAGGGGGATAAGAGACAACCTTGCTGAAGGCCAACTGAAGAGTGGAAGAAAGCAATAGGCATGCCATTGATCAGGATGGAAAAGGATGGGGCTTGAATGCAGCTCAGAATCCACCTAATCCACATTGCTTGGAAACCAAAGCTCTCCATTGTGCCCTGAAGGGATCTCCAGCAGACTATTATAGGCTTTCTCCATGTTACGTTTGATGGCCATGAGGCTCCGGCGACATCGTGATCTCTAAAGATCATGCATGAACTCTTGGATAATCAAAATATTGTTGGAGATGCTCTGACTACCAACAAATGTCCCCTTCTCAATACTGATCAGCCTAGAATGACCTTATACAAGATGGTACATAGATTGATCGGTCTAAAGTGGCTAGGCTCGGTGGCATCCCATCTCCTTAGGATCAAGGTGATAAAGGCCTTCTACCTCTATGGCATCGAGGCCGAACCGAAGAATAGCTGGATAGCCTCTACCTCGTGGTGAATGATGGCCCAGTACCTTTTGAAGAACATGAGGGGAAATTCATCCAATCCAAGCGCCTTGTCCTTAGACTCCAAAGAGCTTCCTGGACCTCCTGCGTTGTCACCCACTTAACGAGGGAGGCACTCTCCCCATCTGAGACCTATCATTCGACAGGAGACAAAAGGAAGCTGCCCTTCCCTTGATACTTATAGTCCATCCCAATCTGAAGAACTCCAAGATCTCCTGTTTGATCATATCCTCGCTATCATTCATATGCCCAGAACTATCCCTCAATGATCGGATCAAGTTCCTTTAATGCCTTATGATTGTGGCATGGCGAAAGAATCCAGTGTTCGTATCCCCTTTTTTGATTCAATGCATCCTTGACTTTTGCCGCCAAAAGGTCTCCTGCTGCTGCAGCAAGGCGTGGTGCATAGACAGCATTGCCTGAAGGTCAGTCAGGTCCCTCTCCGAGAGGCCACCCCTTGGTTCTCCTGTGTCTGGAGGTCGGCAATGGAAGCCACCTCCTCCAAGCACCTAAAGATGTTCCCCACTTCCTTCTGGTTCCAATTTCAAAGCTTTCGCTTGGCGAGCTCTAGCTTACAAGTGACCTAGTACATGGCATTCCCTCTTATAGGCACCCTCCAAGCTCTACAAACAATGTCCGACAATTGGGGGTAAGAGAGCCATAGCTTCTCAAATCAGTAAGGATAGTGGTAGCCACACTAGTCTTCATGCTTACTAGCATCGGATAGTGATTAGAAGCAACCCAAGGGAGATGACGCACCTAGCATGAGGCAAATTATTGAATCCAGATGTCAGTAGCAATGGTCTATCTCTCCCCTCCAAGACTTTGGCACCTCTAAGCCAGTTGTTGCACCAAGTGAATATAGGCCTAGAGAAACCAAGATCAACCAAACCATTCACCTCAATGAACTCCCAGAATTTTCTAATCTCAATCTTGTGAGTAAAGGGTTTGCTCTCCTCTTTTTGTCGGGCCCATCAATGTAGTTGAAGTTCCCAACAATCATAAAGGGGATACCTTGGTCAACCAAGATAGAGATCTCATCCCACAAGGCGCGACTCCAATCCATGCTAGCATACACATCTGATAAAAACCAAGATGATTCATTAACTTTAGAAATCACCATTATAACCTATTCGGTATAATTGTGGAAAACATCAACATTGGCCCCTCCAAATCTCCTCAAGGCAATAATCCCCCCAACATGACCACGAGACTCAATGGCGTGGAATCCACAGGACCCTTGGAAACACCATTGGATTCCAAGCAAACTCCTACCCAATGGCCTGATCTTAAAAAGCAAACATGTCTGGGTTGTGGATCTATAGAACTCTCCTAAAAGAAGAGTTGAAGGAGTGTTTTCCACCCCCCATGCAATTCCAAAACAAGATCTTCATTCCTTCACAGCTAAGGGAGATGCATCCATGACCCCTTGGTCCACGCTCGATTGGCTACTCTCCCCCACCTTTGACAAGCACTCGGCTTGGGCTCCAACCAAATCACCTCTTGCTGGCTGAACCTTCTCCAAGGCTGCCTTGATGCGACGCACCGTCACCATATGGGCATTCCCCTCATCGGCGGTAAGAAATTGCACCTGGCCTGTCGGTTCTCGACCACCAATTGTCCTTGTTGATCCCTACACAACATGAGATGAACTGTCCTCCCATCATCACTGCCCACTGTTGGGAGCACCTTTGGGTCACCAGTCTGAATAGTAGCCAGTGCTTAAGGGAGGCACTTCACTGGTGTCGAGCTATCCACAACTGATGGGGCCTCACCAGAATTGGACGAGCCGTGAGATCTGCCTCCCAGACCTCCTATCGGCTCTGAGCAATCACGAGTATCGCGATGAGGAAGGTATTTAAACACCACAGTGGTAGCCAGCCACCTCACGGATGGGCTAGGCCCCAATGGCAGCCCATGAGGCCACTGCCGGGCCCTCTAGTCTTGAGCTGACAGGTGGGCTTTTGGGCCTCTTCATGTGGGATGGCCCAGAGCTCACATCCATCATGGTAAGCTCCAGCCTACTCACATTTGAATTAGGGTCGGTCCCATCTAGCTGCTTGGCCTAGGTCCGACTCGCATAGCAGCTCAAATGAAGAGCTTGAAGCTGATTTGCTGTCTTCAATGTGCTGTCCCGAGCCGCGATGTGTCACCCATTGAACCCTATTTCAACGGAGATTGACAGCGGGCAACCTTTGATGGCTTTTGCCATCCATCTGAATCCGGAGGTTAGCCAGGTGAAGTCGGTTCCGGGATGACCCCAGCCGAGATGGGGAGGAGCCCAGCCTTGATGACTCCAGGGCCGACTCGGATCCCTTCCTCGTCCGCAGCACTGTCTTTGGAGCCCTAGGTTGCTGGATCTTCACCATTGCCAACCATGGGCTGAAGACTGGTTGCCGTTCAAATCCTTCTCATTCCGATTCGCCCTTGGTCCCTTCCTCCAAGTCACCTCCCACCTCCACAGCCTATTAAAGAGCTGTTACTGGAACCAGAAATCTCTTTGGTCATGGGATTTCAAGAATCTGAGATTAGAGGTGCGAAAGAGTTATGACTGTTAAAAGGATCACTTTAAGAAGTAGTGGAATTCCAGCAATGCAAGTTACTTCATGTTATTTTATTTTGAAACTTTGGGGGGCACATTAAAGAGATTTTTGGACTTAGGGGATTAATCGTGTGCCGCATTAGAGATAATCATGTGCCGAGGGGGCATGCCCCCTTGGTGCCTATGTGGCTCTGCCTTAGGTCCAGAACTTTGAGGATAGATTGGGAATTACATTGAGACACGTGAGTGAGAGAGAGAGAGAGAGAGAGAGAGAGAGAGAGAGAGAGAGAGAGAGAGAGGAGGGGAGTAACGGGATTCGATACGGCCCCATATGATCTGATCCACATGTGGGTGAAAAAGAATTGCAGACTAGATTGGGTGGGGCCTGATCACAAACTCGATGGGACATACCCATTAGAGCTTTATGAATGTTGCTGTTGTTGTCTATATTACTAATGGAAGGATGAAACAATAAAGTTCAAGATGAAACCATTAATGTTCTGTCAAGGTAAAAAACATAATTGATCCAAGGATCCAAAATATGCCTTTTTATTGTGCATATAAGTCAATCAAACAAATCAGTTCACAACTGGTCCAAGCTATATATGTTTTTAGATAATTATTAAATGACATATAAAAATTACATAGAGGTGTTGAACATGAATTTTAGCCACTCCTTAGTCATTATGTGTGGAAGATGTCTCTCTTTTTGGCACTTCACCATAGAACTTTTATGAGAGTTCTGGATGTTGGACACTGAACAACCCAATTATTGGTTTCTGGATCCATTTGTTCCTGTTTAGAAGCTAGTGAAACTCCTCTTTTTTTTTTTGGCCCTGGAAAGGTGACTTTTTTAGGCATCCTTTAGATTTAATTTATTTCAAAATGCTGTATATCCCAAAATATTATCTGCTTTCTTGCTGAGTTTTGTTAAAAATACCTAGAACTGAAACACTATTTTTGATGGAGAAATTTTTTGGTTCTATGCCATCATAGTTTTCCTGAAATTTATTCTATCCCTATATCTAGTATTGGTATGAGACTTTTTGTGATATTTCATTATAATCTTGAAGTTATATTTTTATCATATGAAAAACAATTACCTTCGGGTTTTGCATTAAGAATAAAATTCACTGCTAGTGAACTTGTTGATATTGTTTTACTTGTGTGTTTGGTTTGACGAGTTCTCAGTGAAGAGACGTATGGATCTTACTTTGTTCATGGATTTTATTAAGATCTTTCATTGTCATTTATTTATGAAGATTTGGAGGCTACGCCAAATTAGTTGCACGCTATATTTAGCATGTTTCAGAAGACTATGATAGGTTCCATTGCAGTGTATCAACCACCTCACAGAACCTGTGGCTGGAAGAATTGCTTATCAATTTCTTAACATATTATGTAAGAGAGTCAAAGCCAGCAAAATAGACTCAATACACATTATCACGTATCTTCTTTTCAATTCTTCTGACGTATAAGTATTCCTTCCATCCGCATGATGTTCAGCAAATGCTTCTGACCTGTTCAGCAAATGCTGTTTTCAGTAAGTGACGCATTTTAATAAAAACTACTGTCAAAAAAGTTGCTTTCATTCTAGTTGAACATGAAAGCCAAAATGGCAATGGCTATTATGCATTTACTGTTCACATATGGTCTGGGAAACAAGGCCTGCTTTAAGAGATTGAAGAAGCTCTTTTCTTGTTGGGTATCAGCTAGGCAACACCGTAGACAATATTTGCTATACCCAGAAATTGTAGTACTTGAACGAACCATTCTGTGGAGCTCCTTTTTCTATTGTCATGATTGTGGATAATGCAAGTGCGTGGCTAATAAATTGCAAATGCCAGAAACAGCAAAATTTCTAAGTTGATAAGTGTATCTTAATTAGAATTTTGACAATGAAAAAAGAGCCCATATCTCCACTAGCATGTTGTATCAGATACTCTGTACCCTGTACTTTGATTTGGTTATATTATAGTGGTTGCCAACTTTCCCTGGTTCAAAGTGCTCTGTCAACTTTAGACAAATCTGGATCAGCTCCTTGATCCATGTCTAAGCAGCCTACATCTGCAAAAGTGGTGCATTTTGCTGATCCTATCTCATAATGATCATTTCATCATTAGCTGTCCTCTTGAATCAGGATGGATCATAGGCTGCTAAAGATCACAAATCTTTTCTCGAACTGGAAGAAAAAATATACTGCCAATTTCTTACACCCTTTTAGATTTCTTGTATCAAACTACTTAACATTTGTGGTTGCAGCTGGAATGCGACATATGACAGTTTGCTGGGGACCAACAAGCCATTTCCACAGCCCATCCCTCTATCTGTAAGACCTTTAACTTGCGATGCATAGGTTGTATGGCTGAAGCAGCATATCTGGCATCTGATATTTTTTGCTTGTTATGAATTCTGTGGTGGCAGGAAATGGTAGATTTCCTTGTGGACATCTGGGAGCAGGAGGGTCTGTATGATTAGGTGAAACAAGTTGCCTTAGACGTCGTGTGGACTGTTAAGCAGATGGGGACTCCTATAGATGGTCTTTGATGATACAAAATGACGATGGGTATCCCTTCCACATCAACTGTTACATGTACGCTACCACGGAAATCTTTATTATATTGTCTCTCCTTTTTCCTTCCCTTATGCTCCTCCTGCAGCAAGTTACCTCTCCAGCATCGTTGTAAGCCCTGAAACAGGCTTTGCGCTGCATAGTCTTATTGTATGTTCCCCGATTGGCAAGTTGTGAGACCGGTGGCATCACGTTCTGCTTAACACAAAGCTATTTTGTGGCATGCTTGTAGAAATTACCTTGCTGATGCTGAATCTATGATCCATTTTGCCGTCCCACCACAGCCTTCTTTGTCTATTGTTGCCTTGCCAAGTCTGAAGGGGTTTGCCTTCCGCTAGAAATTCTGATGCAGGTGTTTGGGAGGTTTCCAGATTTGGATTTTGAATCTTGAGATAACATTCTCAGGCCAGAATAATTTTGGTTCGCAACTAGGAGCATGTGTCATACCTAAGAATACCATAGCACATACCAGTCTGGATAGCTTCGAATTCGTACCAATCTTATGGAACGTTGTTGGGGGTTTTATTATTCTTTTAAATAATATCATTTTGATATGTATCCATTGATATCATAGCATTTTGAAAGAATATAGGAGAACCGTTATTTTAGATCTTGTCATGCAATGTGTTGGTCATGATTGGCTCGGTGTATTGAATTCTTTTTAGATTTTTTGTATGCATACCCTCCATGCTAATATATCCTCCCAAAATTGAACTTTGCACGTGCGCACACACACGTTTATAAAATATTATATGCATACATACATACATAGATATATATACATATAGATATATAGATACATATATATAGATATATATATGGATACATACATATAAATGTATACATCTATACATACATACATATATTTATACATACATACATACATGCATATATATACATACATGCATATATATACATACATACATGCATATATATATATACATACATATATATATATATGTATATGTATATGTATATGTATATGCATATAGACATATGTATGTATGTATACATATACACATACGTATGTATGTATGTATATCTATCTACATACATATATATAGACTGGGCTTCGATCGATTGGAGTTTAGTCTATATCCGGTTAGATTTTCAATCATTCGATCAGTGCGCATCTTCGAACGTACGTCTAAAAAGACGTGCTAATTGAAAAAAAGATACGAACGTGCGTCTAAAAAAAATATAGACGAAAAAAATTTAGAAAAAAAATTGAATCTGAAAAAAGTTAAAAAAAATAAAAAAAAAAATTGAAGAAAGAAAGAAAGCGCCTTCTTCTTTTTTTTTTTTAATTTAAAAAAATAAAAAAAGAAGGTGCCTTATATCTTTGAGAAAGAAGGCTTGCCTTCTTTCTTTTTTTTTTCAAGATTTTTTTTTTAAATTTTTTTAATTTTTTGGGCTTGCATGAAATTTTTTTTTTTTTCAGCAATTCAGTTTTTTTTTCCAACATGAAAGCCCTAAAGGTACCTTTCGGGCTAAAAAAAACTAAAAAAACATGCAATAAAAAAAATTAATAATAAAATAATTTTTTTGAATTTTTTAAGATTTTTTTTTAATTTTTTTTAGTTTTTTTAAGATTTTTTTTTCTTTTTTTACTTTTTTAGATTCAGATTTTTTTTTGAATTTTTTTCATTATTTTTTCAGACGTGTGCCCACGTCTTTTTTTTTTTTTTTTTTTTCGGTCAGTGCATCTTTTTAGGCATACGCTCGAAGATGTATGCTGATAGAACGATTGGGGATTCGACTGGATCTAGGTTGGACTCCGATTGACTGAAGCCCAGTTTACCTTTCTCTCTCTCTTTATATATATATATATACTAGACTTTAATCGATCGGAGTCCAGCCTACATATGATCGAATCTCCAACCATCCGATCAGCGTGCATCTTCAAGCGCATGCTTGAAAAGGAATGCTGGCTAAAAAAAAGGTGTGCCGGTGCATGAAAAAAATAGACTTGCCTGAAAAAAATTAGAAAAAAAAAGCTGAAGCTGAAAAAAGTCAAAAAAAATTTAGAAAATAAGCTTGAAAAAGATTTAGAAAAAAAAATCCAAAAGAGAGAGAGAGAGGAAAAGAAGGCACCTTCTTTCCCAAGAAGGAACCTTCTTTTCTTTTCTCTTTTTTTTCCCTCAAGGTATAAGATTTTTTTTTTGAATTTTTTGGGCCTGAAGGTACCTACATGCAAAAAATTTTTTTTTTGAAAAATTGCTCGAGAAAAAACTAAAAATAATAAAAAAAATTGAAAAAAAGTTGAAAAAATAGGTTTGTTATTTTTTTTTGAATTTTTTTAGACATTTTTTTCATGCAACAAGCCTATTTTTTTTATTTTTTTTAGGCACACTTTTTGTTTTAGCCGGCACATCTTTTCAATCGTGCGTTTGAAGATGCATGCTGATCGAGTGATTGAAGATCCGATCGAATGTAGGCTGGGCTTCGATTGATCGGAGCCCAGTCTACCTCTATATATACACATATATATATATATACACATATATATATATATATATGTATATATATATATATGTGTGTATATATATATATGTTGGTGTAGAATTTAGTTGACGTCGGATCGAGCTGGAGTTGAGGAAGAAAAGATCACCGTCGGTGACCTACAAAATAAAGTTCCATTCAGAGTTGGTGGTGGTGGCTCCGGCAGGATCCTTCGACGATCAAGTCAACTCTTCTGACCAACAGAAATGGAGTGCTCGGATATGAATTCGATAGAGTTTTAGGAAGGAGAAGAAATCTTAGAGAAAATATATCTGAAAGGTCCCTTTTTATAAACGGAGCTTGTTGTAACCGTTCGATAGTGGGCTGCTCTGGACCACATGAAATTTATTACAGAGAGTGATATCGCTCGTAATAGACTGATAATGATAGTCGTAATCGTTCGGTAGTAGGGTTGCTTATAGTAGACTGATAAATGACAGTCATAACCGTTCGGAGGAAGCAGACATTCGAAATCTGACTGAAGAAGAAGTCCGTAAGGAGTTTGGCTCCTGGAGGAATCCGGTTGAAGGAGAAGTCTGGAAGAAGTTCGACTCCTGGAGGAATTCGACTGAAGAAAAATTTGGAAGGAGTTCGGCTCCTGAAGGAATTCGACTGCTGGAGGAATCCGGAAGGAGTTCGGCTCCTAGAGGAACTTGACTAAAGGAGAAATTCAGAAGGAGTTTGGCTCTTGAAGGAATCCGACTGAAGGAGAAATCCGAAAGAAGTTCGGCTCCTAAAGAAATCTGACTGAAGGAGATGTCTGAAAAGAGTTCGGCTCCTGAAGGAACTTGACTGAAGAAGAAATTCGAAAGGAGTTCGACTTCTGGAGGAATTTGACTACTGGAGGAATCCGGAAGGAGTTCAGCTCTTAGAGGAACTTGACTGAAGGAGGAATATTCAAGGAGTTTGGCTTCTGAAGGCATCCGACTGCTGGAGAAATCCGAAAAAAATTCGGCTCCTGAAGGAATCCGACTGAAGGAGAAATTTGGAAGGAGTTCGGCTCCTAGAGGAATCCGATTGTTGGAGGAGTTCAGAAGGAGTTTGGCTTCTGGAGGAATCCGACTGTTGAAGGAGTTCGACTCTTAGAGGAATTCGACTGAAGGAGATGTCTGGAAGGAGTTCGGCTCTTGGAGGAACTTGACTGAAGGAGAAATTCGGAAGGAGTTCGGCTCCTGGAGGAATTCGACTGCTGAAAGAATTCGAAAGGAGTTTGGCTCCTAGAGGAACTTGACTGAAGGAGGAATCTGGAAGGAGTTCGGCTCCTGGAGGCATCCGATAGAAGGAGAGATTCGAAAAGAGTTTGGTTGATGGAGGAGCCTGACTGATGAAGAAGTTTGGAAGAAGTTTGGCTAAAATTCGAAAGGAGTTTGGTTGGATTAGACCACCAGAGGAGTTCGGCTAATGAATGAGTTCGACCGCTGGAGGAAGAATTTTCGATTGAAGCTCTTTCGTGATTACCAGTTGCATTAGGCTAAGCATCAGACTGGACTTTGGTGGGAGCGGAATTTATCCCCAACAATAGTCCTTCCACTTTCGAGTTCAAAATTCGAAGGAAGGAAGTACAAAAAAGATGACTATCAAAGTTCTTTTCTGGGCTCTGCACCTATTTAGGTTGAAGTTCAGAGGGGGGAGATCTTATCTCCAGCCGAGGTTGACATTGAAGTTGAAGCTCGGAGGAGATCTTATCTCCTGTTGAAGGATTAGAACTCGGGAGAGATCTTATCTCCAGCCGAGATTGACGTTGAAGTTGAAGCTCGAAGGAGATCTTATCTCCAGCTCAGGTTGAAGGAGATCTTATCTTCTATTGTTATCGGACACAATGGGGCCGTTGTTGGGGCCTTTCCTCTCATCCCATCTAAAATGAATGAGGCCTTCGGCTTTGCTTACGTTAGGATGAGGTTCTTCTCTTATTCCTAATGGGCTGTGGGAGTACATAAGGGTCGTTGTTAGGACCTCTCCCTCCATCTCGTCTAAAATGAACGAGATCTCTGACTTGCTTACGTTAGGACGAGGTTCTCCTCCTGTTCCTAACGGGCTATGGGGGCACATAAGGGCCATTGTTAGGGCCTCTCCTCCATTTTATCTAAAATGAACGAGATCTTCGACTTTGCTCACGTTAGGATGAGGTTCTCCTTCTGTTCCTAACATGGACACTTTTGATTGCTTCTTTTCTGTCATCACATAATTTTTGCACCAAGAAATAATAATGTTGAAATGAAGGAGTTTTATTATGGAAAAATTAATGGTAGTACATCCTCAGATTTTCTGAGTTCCAAGATCGTGGGATTGTTGTTTCTCCGAGCTCCTTTAGGCGATAAATTTCGGACCGAATGATCTCCACCACTTCATATGGGCATTCCCAATTTGGGGCAAGCTTCCTCTGATTCTGAGGCTGAGAGATGGTGGCTCGCCGAAGCACCAAGTCTCCCACTCTGAATATTTTATCTTTAACTTTGGAGTTATAGTATCGGATCACCCTTCGCCTATAGGCCGCCATTCGAACCTGGGCGTCCTCTCTTTTTTCTTCCAGCAGATTTAGGTTGACTCTGAGGTCCTATGAGTTACGCTGCTCATTGAAGGTCACGATCTGTGCTGATGGGAGCTTAAGCTCGATTGGGATGACTGTTTGCATTTCGAAAGCCAAGGCAAATGGTGTTTTTTTAGTCGATAGCTTTTGAGTAGTTCGGCACGCCCAGAGGACGTGATAGAGTTCGTCTACCCAGACTTCTCTTGCTCTATCGAGTCTTATCTTGATGTCTTGTAGCAGAGTCCGGTTGGTCACTTCAGCTTTTTCATTTACCTGTGGGTGACCTACCGATGTGAAGTGATGGAAGATATTTAGATCTTCATAGATCTCAACAAACTTCGTCCCAGCGAACTATCGCCCGTTATTTATTATGAGAATTCGGAGCAAATCGAACTGGCAGATAATTGACTTTCAGACGAAGTCCTGTACCTTGGTCTCGATAATTTTTTACGAGTGGTTCAGCTTCAACCCATTTGGTGAAGTAGTCAATCGTAACCAGGAGGAACTTCCATTGCCTGGATGCCGTCGAAAAAGGGCTAAGTATATCCATTCCCCACTACGTAAATGACTAAGATGCGCTAAATAGAGTAAGCTCAGAGGTCGGTTGTCTTTGTAGTTTGCATTCTTCTGACAGCGGTCGCATTTCTTGACATACTCCATAGAATCATGGTATAAGGTCGGCTAATAGTATTCTTGCCAAAGTAGTTTTTGTGATAGGAACCTAGCTCCTACATGACTTCCATAAATTTCCTCGTGCACTTTTCATAATGCGAAGTCGGCCTCTGAAGGTCGGAGACATCTCAGCAGCGGTAGCGAATACGACCTCTTATACAACTTATCCTCATATAAAACATATCGGAAGGCTTGATTTTTGAGTTTTTGAGCTTCTTTTGGATTACGAGGAAGAATTTTTTTTTTGAGATAGACAACTAATGGGTCGATCCAGCTTGACTCAAACTCCATCTGCATAACGAACTGTGATTCCTCCAAGCTTGGGCATTTTAGAGTTTCGAAAAATATTTTTTTGAACAGTTCGGCTAGGGCTGAAGTGGCCAATTTAGAGAGGAGGTCGGCTCTTATATTTTCTGCCCTCGAAATCTATCGAATGTCAAAACTGCTGAAGGCCGAAGTTAAATTCTTTACTTTGTCAAGGTATTTCATCATACTTTCCTTCCGTGCTTCATAGTTGCCACTAACTTGGCCGACCACTAATTAAGAATCACTATAGACTTTAAGCCGATCTACTTTTAAATCTCTTGCTATTTTTAATCCGACGATCAGTGCTTCATATTCGGTCCCATTATTAGTTGCAGAAAATTCGAAGCGTAGCGCGTACTTGACGACGACTCTCCCGGAGCTGACTAAGACTAACCCCGCACCTACTCCAGTGGAGTTGGACGAACCATCCACGTACAGGATCCAAAAACCTTCAGAAAAGTCGGCACTCTCTTCGGAGGGCTCGGTTGCGACAACAGAGCTCCGATCTCATTTTATTCAAGCTCGGCATCATCTGGAATGATATATTCTACTACAAAATCTGCCAATATCTAGACTTTGATCGATGGCCTGGGTCGATAATTGATGTCGAACTCCATGAGCTCGATCGTCCATTTTGCGATTCTTCCAGAAATATCTGTTCGATGAAGGACTGCTTTTATTGATTGATCCGTGAGGACCATTATGGTGTGCCCCTAAAAGTAAGGTCGAAGTCTCCTAGCAGCGATTAGAAGAGAGTAGGTCAATTTCTCCAGCTTAGAGTATCTAGTCTCTGCATCCCTCAGGATCCAGCTTATGTAGTAGACCGGTCACTGCATTTTCGCTTCCTCCTTGACCAAGACTACTGCCAAGGCCATTGGAGAGACTGCAGGTATAAGAATAATTCTTCTCCAGGTTCGGACTTTACCAATAATGAGGGTGAGCTGAGGTAGTTTTTGAGCTTTTCAAATGCCCATTGGCACTCCATCGTCCAGCAGAAGTTCTTTGGTTACTTGAGAACTTGGAAGGGCATGCATCGCTCGACCGATCTCAAGACAAAGCGATTTAGGGATGTTACTTTTTCAGTCAGACGTTGAACTTCTTTGATTGTTCTTGGAGCAGTCATCTCTTGAATAGCTCGAATTTTCTTTGGATTTGCTTCAATCCCATGCCTTGACACCATAAATCCTAGAAACTTTTCTGAGGTCACATCAAAGGCGCACTTGGTTGGGTTCAGTTTTATCTTGTGCTTTCTGAGTGCACTGAAGGTCTCTTTAAGATCGGCGAGATGATTTATAAAAGCTCGACTTTTGATGAGCATGTCATCCATATACACCTTCATGTTGCGGCTGATCTGCTCCTTAAAGATCTTGTTGACCAGGCGTTGGTACGTTGCTCCTACATTCTTAAGCTCGAAGGGCATAACCCTGTAACAGTAAAGACCATGGTCAGTAACAAAAGCAGTTTTTTTTTTGTCCTCCGATGCCATCCGTATTTGGTTATAGCCGAAGAAGGCGTCCATGAAGGTGAGGAGCTCGTGGCTTGAGATTGCGTCTACCAGTTGATCAATCCTAGGAAGGGGGTAGCTATCTTTTGGGCAGGCTTTATTCAACCTTTTGAAGTCTATACACATCCTCCATTTGTTGTTTGCCTTTTTGACGAGGACCACGTTCGAGACCTAGGTCGAATAGTTAACTTCTCGGATGAATCCAGCTTTGAGGAGCTTGCCTATTTCTTCTGCGATTGCTTTCTGCCTCTCCAGGGCGTGGTTGCGCATCTTCTCTTTTACCGGCCGATACTTAGGATTAATGGTCAGTCGATGTTCCATGATCTCGGTGTCAATTTTTGGCATATCCGCTGGGGCCTAGGCGAAGATGTCTGCGTTCTTCCTGAGGAAGGTGACGAGTTGCTCTCGAACCTTGTCCCCTAAGTTGGAGCCGATCTATACAGCATGCTCCGCGTTTCCATCGTTTAAAGGCACAGATACGAGGTCCTCCATAGGCTCATCCCGTTCCTCGGTGAGGTGGTTGCGGACATCTAGTCCGTTAATAGGATAAGGGTCGGATTGTTCTTCCTTTTGTAGGGCGATTGAGTAGCAGTGCTTTGCCAGAACTTGATCTCCCTTGACATCTCCGATCTCGTGACTTGTCAGAAACTTCATCTTTAAATAATAAGTTGATACCACTGCTTGAAGCGCATTCAACCTAGGTCGACCAAAATAGCGTTGTAGGCAGGTGGAGCCTTTACGATTAAAAAATTGATCTAAGCCTTAACCAGCTTCGAGCGTTGCCCTGTAGTCACAGTCAAATTTATTATGCCCTCAACTGGCACGGCATCACCAGTGAAGCCTACCAATGGAGAGTTCACAGGTCCCAAGTGGTTATTGAGTAAGAATATTTTTGAGAAAATATTATAAAATAATACATCGGTCGAGCTTTCATTATCTACCAAAATATGGCGTACATCATAGTCAATAATGTTTAAAGATATTACAACTGCATCATTATGCGAAAACTGAACTCCTTAAGCATCTTCGTTGATGAAAGCGATGGGCTCTTCAATTCTCCGCCTCTTCACTAGTCCCTCAGATGCATTGGCCTCTTCACATTGAAGTCCCCCAGAGATAGTATTGATGATGCCGAGAGGTGGCCGATCTTCTTGTTGTTCCTTCCTCCTTGGTGGTTTAGGCTGCGGCAACGTCCTTAGCCAATCTTTTCGTCCTTCAGGCCGACGTCATAGGAATCGACCGAATCTACCTTGCCTGATGAGCTCCTCGATCTCATCTTGGAGCTGAATACACTCTTCAGTATCGTGACCATGGTCACGATGATAAAGACAGAACTTGTTAGGATTGCGCTTGTCGGGATGAGTACATATTCTTTTCGATCTTGGCAGTTACTCCCTGATTTTTATTAGTACTTGAATTTTCAGAGCATTGAGAAGGGCGTAGTTGTGAAATCTTCGGAGGGGAGAACCCCACCGCATCCTTCTTTTTGGGCTTTCCTACCTCCGAGCCTCGGAAGGAGTTCGGACTCGCTTGCGCTCAGAGAGAGTTCGAAAGCGTGGTCAAGCTTCACTCGGCTTTCCTTCCTCAGCGAGCCTATCTGGCTCGTCGATTCGCTACTCTCTAACAACTTCATTGTCCTTGGCCTTGAAGGTCTCTTCAGCTCGGGCATAACCTTCAGTCCAAGCTAGCATATCGGTAAAATTCCTGGGATACTTCTTTTTCAAAGAGAATAGCAAATCATTCTTCTGAAGGCCGTTCTTGAGTGTGGCCATTACAACCGACTGATCTAGATTTTGGATCTCCAATGCAGCAACATTAAATCGGATGATATAAGCCCGGATGAATTCTTCCTCATTTTGCTTGATGTTCATCAAAAAATCTGAACCTCGATGGGGACATCGGCTGCTAATAAAATGAGCCACAAACTGATGGCTCATCTAATTAAAGAAAAAGATGGTACCCGACTTAAGAGCTGAGTACCAATTTCTGACGGCTCCCTTGAGGGTGGATGGAAAAGCCTGGCATAAAATGGCATCTGGCACATCGTAGAGCAGCTCATGGTCTGGAATGCCTCCAGGTGATCGATCAGATCAGAAGTTCTATTGTAGCTTTCAAGTTGGAGAAGCTTGAAGTTCGGAGGAACGAGCTCTTACATAAATCGAAAAAAGAAAGGAGGATCGGTGCAGACGTCGTCATGGGGAGCCAGTGCGACGTGGTGGAGTTCTTCAATCCATCGGCTTATTTTCTGGAGCCTTTGATTCAAAAGTTCTTCACGATTGTTGATCTTCAGAGTTTTCTGATGGGATGGGAGCAAAGCTTCATCCGGGGTTGAATCATGATCCGAGCAATGACTCTTCACCCTCTGTTTCTTCTTTTCGAAGGCCATCGATCGGCTAGCCCGAGTCGACCATCCTCCAATCAGATCATGGGGCTCCGAAAGAGCCTGCTCCAATTGAATTGGCATCGGAGCTTGTCGATGTATGGCCTACATCGCCTCTGTGAGATCGCGAACCTGCAGGCTCCAGTTGAATTAGCGTCGAAGCCTATCGATGTATGACCTGCATCACCTCCATGAGACCGTGAACCTACTGGATCAGTAGGTTGAACTGCTTCGCATCCACTATGGCTGCAGGTAGAACTTGAGTTACCGAAGCTGGAGTGGGAATGGATTGATCTGGACGGGATCTAACTACAGAGGTCGTTGATCGTTGAGTCGAAGCTTTCTTAGGAGGCATTTTTTTTTTGAAAAGAACTCGAGAGAAGAAGAAGACTGCTGAGCACTCCTTTAAGATCAAGGGAACCTCAGGAATAGAGGATCCTTCCTCTAGTGTCAATCCTATTGGTGCAGAATCTGGTTGACATCGGATCGAGTTGGAGTTGAGGAAGAAGAGGTTGCCGTCGGTGACCTGCAAAATAAAGTCCCATCCAAAGTCGGTGGTGGTGGCTCCGATAGGATCCTCCGACAATCAAGTCAGCTCTTCTGGCCAATAGAAATGGAGTGCTCGGGTATGAATTCGGCAGAGTTTTAGGAAGGAGAAGAGAGCTTAGAGAAAACGTATCTGAAGGATCCTTTTTTATAGATGGAGCTTGTTGTAACCGTCTAATAGTTGGCCGCTTTGGATCCCATGAAATTTATTACAGAGAGTGATGTCGCTCATAATAGACTGATAATGATAGTCGTAATCATTCGGTAGTGTGGTTGCCTATAGTAGACTGATAAATAATAGTCATAACCATCCAGAGGAAGTAGGCATTCAGAATCCGACTGAAGGTGAAGTCCGTAAGGAGTTCGGCTCCTAGAAAAAATCGACTGAAGAAAAAGTCTGGAAGAAGTTCGGCTCCTGGAGGAATCCGACTGAAGGAGAATTCGTAAGAAATTCGGCTCCTGAAGGAATCCGACTACTGCAGAAATCTAGAAGGAGTTCGGCTCTTGAAGGAATTCGGAAGAAGTTCGGCTCCTGAAGAAATTCATACATATATGTATGTATATATATATGTATGTACTTATACATACATACATACATATATAAATAAATAAATATATATATATGAATGTATGTGTGTATGTATGTATAAGTACATACATACATATAAATATATAAATATATATACATATATATGTATGTATGTACTTATACATACATACATACATACATACATACATACATACATATATATATATATATATATATCTGTGTGTGTGTATGTACTTATACATACATACATACACACATACATACATATATATAAATATATATATATTTATATATATGTGTGTATGTATATGTATATACTTATATATACATACACACATACATACATACATATATATATAAATATATATATATATATATATGTATGTATGTATAAATACATACATACATATATATATACATATATGTATATATATATGTATGTATGTATGTATGTATAAATACATACATACATATATATATACATATATGTATATATATACACATGCATATACAGACACACAGAGAGATATATTTATATATCTGTGTGTATATGTATAATGTATATATATGTACATCCATACATACATATACAGACACACACAGATATATATACACACACCCACAGATACACACACACACAGAGGTATATATATATATATATATGTGCATATATACATACATAAATGTATGTATATATAGATATATGTATGCATATACATATATGTATATATGTATATATATATATATATGTACATATCTACTTACATATATGTATGTATGTATGTATATGTGTGTGTGTGTATAGACACACACATACATGTATATATATATATGTATGTATATATATACATACATATACGAATATGTGTGTGTGTATATATGATAAGGATGTGATGTTATCGTTAAGACACCATGTTTATCAATTTAAATTTAATTTTTTAAATTAATTAAAAATTATGAAGAGAGTAATGAGTTGGATCGAATCCACAGAAAGGCAATGATTTAATTCTAAAATTTTTAATTTTTTAATTTTTTAATTTTTAATTTTTAATTTTTTTAAAAAAAAGAAGAATTTTTAAAAATTAAAGTAAAAAAATTTATAAATAAAAGTAGAATTTAAATTATGTAAAAATAAATTTGGTACTAAGATCCACTATTTAGATCTTAGCGACTACTTGCAATAAAATTAAAGAGCAATAAAGAATAATTAATTTAAAGAGCTAGAATTGAAAAGAACAATAAAACTTGCTTTATTAAAATTCAAATTTAAAATTTAAATATAAAAAATTAAAAAAAAAGAAGAAAAAAAGAAAATTAAAAGAAGATCGCATATCAGCATAGGCATGGAGATGGCATAGAAGACTGGCTCTTCTTCTCAGCACTGTAGCTTTGAAGCAACCTTCAACCCAGAGCTTGGCTTTCACTCTATACCTTGGCTTTCTTTCCACCAGATCTATCTATTTTTAGAGGTCTGGGGTCTTTTTTATAGAGCTAGGATGGGTGGAGGATTTTCTTCTAAGCAATGTGGGACTAATAGCCTTTTTAATCTTCAAAATATAAAGAAATTTGAATAAAATTTGGATAAAAAAAAGTCCTGGATGAATTTTGGTGGGTTTGATGAAATCCAGCTGTTCAATAGAAATTCAACGGGTCAAAAATCATCAAAATTGGATGCGTATCAGCCTAGATCAGGTCAGATTAAATTTTGGCCGTTGATCGCATGTTGATGGAGAAAATTTGGCCACTGATCATGCGTCTGAAGTCTTGATTACCGTCGGGAGCGTTTTGGACCATTGGATCATCCCCTGAATTGCACGCTACCATTGGATGGCGATCCACATGAAGTCTGAAGCTAAATCAAATTCAAAAATAACTATAGCCATTTGATTTTGACCGCAAGCTACCGCAGCCATCCGATCGTGCAATTACTTTTTCCATGGACCGTGTGGACCGACCGCACCACACACCACAGCCAATCAGTGCTCCTGTCGTCGAGTGAAAAGACCAAAATGCGCTATGAGTCACGATAGATTTTCTGTGAATCTTTTAAGGGTATAGGTCTACCATGTGTCGCACCGTGATTCATCGATTTTTGCTGAGCTGGCGGTCCACGCCTGGATCGTGGATCGACTGACGGCTTCCGCAACTGAGTCGGCATGCATGGCTGGCTTGACGTGCTGGCTTGTCGGCTTGGCTCGACGCATTTGGATGCACCGATTGATATGGTGCGGTGGCTTGAGCTGGCTGAGCCGTATGTTATTTTATTTTTTTAATTTTTATTTATTTTATTTTTTAAAAAATTCATATCTTCTTCGTTTTAGCTTCGTTTTATTTCAAACTTATTTCGTTATGATAAAAAAATGAGCTCTTTCCATTGATTATAAAATTTTATTTTTTATTTTTTTATTATTTTTTATTTATTTTTTAATTAATAAAAATATTAATTTCTTAAAAATATATATAAATTGATCATTAATTATTAAAAATTAATATAAATTAATTGATAAATTAATACTTTTATTGATGAATTTATGGTACTTATCACATCTCCCAACTTAAGCTTTGCTCATCCTCAAGTAAGGAAAGAATTTAATTTAGATCAATTACCATATTTCATTGAGATCCTCCTTCATAAGAATAGATCTAGGATTTAAGATCAAAAGTTTAGACAATATCACTAACTAAATATTAAGTTTCAGAAGTAAATTTCATGATAAATTAATCAAAAACTTTTTTAGAGTTCATCTAAAGATTTTCAGCACTTGGTTTCGTGAATACTAACTTAGCATTTGGGTGTTGATTCAAAGGACAAACGAATCTTCTTTTATCACCTATTTTGGTTAGTTTTCTATATACTTCCAAGTTAAGTGCATGAATTAAGGTAGCTTTCACATTATTTTTTTTTTTTTTTTGAAAATTATGCTAAGCTTCTGGCCTTCCCTTCATCGTTTGATGTGAACTTCTACACTTGACTTAGGTGCAGAGTTCTAGTTTAGGACAATCCACATATACTCTGTATTTTATACTTTTTATTTAAGTAGGTAGCTCTTTCCTTAAATTCAAGTTTCTTTAATTGAGGTATATATAAACTACTAATTTTTAGTGATAATTAAATTCTCAATTAGCCTTATAATCAACACCTACTGTGCTTCATTAGTATGCATGTGCAATTAAAAGTGTTATTAGCCTTTAAATGACCTATGTAGGCTGCTAATGGTCTGACTAAGTAATCTGTTTCTTAACTCGCTACCATTATTAGTTAATATTTTCTAACTTTATTACTTTTTCTAGTATATTTTGCTTAAGATTCTCTTTCCTAAAATATGGTTTATCCAAAAAATTTTAAAATAATTTTAAAATTTGATGATTATTATTATTATATATATTATTATTATTATTATTATTATTATTATTATTATTTTTTATTTTTATTTTTTTATATTTTTTTTACTCCCAACTGAATTGACATTGTCCTCAATGGAGAGGAAAAATAAATAAAAGGGTGTAAATTATGTTTATTTATTTAGCATGGGTCTTGAAGCTTATGATCCTTCTCCAGTTTTTTGGTCCTTCTCCAACTTAGACTAAAAAGAAAAGAAACTAAAAAGAATAAATTAGATTCAAGAAGTATTGGGTTGCCTCCCAACAAGCGCTAAGTTTATTGTCTTCAGCCAGATAAAATGCAGTTTAATTCATTATGGTTCTGTTAATTGTACTTGGTCAATGTTTTAATTTAATGATATTCCTTTGATATATGGTTTAAGCCTTTGGCCATTTACCTTAAAAAAATTTTTAGTCCTAGGATCATAGAGTTTGATTGCACCATGTGGGAATACATGATTAACTATGTAAGGTCCATCCCATCTAGATTTTAATTTTTTAGGAAATAATCGAAGCCTTGAGTTAAATAACCAGACTTGTTGATTTGGTTCAAAGGTTTTTCTTGAAATATGTTTATCATGGAAGGCTTTCATTTTCTCCTTATAGATTTTTGAATTTTCATAAGCTTCTTGCCTTAATTCTTCTAATTCACTCAATTGTAACATCCGATTGGAACCAGCTTGGTTTAAATTAAAATTTAATTATTTTATTGCCCAATATGCTTTATGTTCAAGTTCTATCGGAAGGTGACATGCTTTTTCATAGATTAATCTATAGGAAGACATTCCAATAGGGGTTTTATAAGCTATCCTATAGGCCCATAATGCATCATCTAATCGATCTGACCAATCTTTTCGATCAGGCCTAATAGTCTTTTGTAAGATATTCTTAATTTTTCTATTAGATACTTCTATCTAGCCACTTATTTGCGGATGGTATGGTGTAGCTATCTTATGTGTCACCTCATATTTTTGTAATAAAGTTCGAAATTGGTGGTTTGTAAAATGGGTACCTCCGTAATGATAGCACGTGAAAATCTAAACCTAGAAAGAATATTCTTCTGAATAAATTTTAAGACTACTTTATAATCATTGGTTCGTATTGCTATTGCTTCAATTCATTTAGAAACATAATCGACAGCTACCAAAATGTATTCAAATCCATTGGACGGTGGAAAAGATCCCATAAAATCAATTACCCATACATCAAAAATTTCTACTACTAAGATGGGGTTTAAAGGCATCATGTCTTTCTTTGAAATATTCCCTAAGGCTTGACACTTAAGACACTCCTGACTAAAAGTATGGGCATCCTTAAATAATGTTGGCCAATAAAAATCACTCTGCAATACTTTGGCCATAGGTTTTTATCCAGAAAAATGTCCTTCGCAAGCAAGGGTATGATAGAATTGTAAGATACTCAATTGTTCAGATTCAGGAACACATCTACGAATGATTTAATCAACATAAATTCTAGAAAGCTCAGGATTTTTTCAAAAATAATATTTGATTTGAGCAAAGAATTGACCCTTCTCATTCTTAGACCAACCATTAGAAGTTTATTCTACGATTAAGTAATTGACAATATCTACAAACCAAGGGGCCCTTGTATGTGAAACTATTAACAATTGTTCATCTGAAAAAGATTCTTTGATTGATACAGATTCACTATCTTAAACTAGGATCCTAGACAGATGGTCTGCTACAATATTTTTAGATTCTTTCTTATCTTGAATTTTAATATCAAATTCTTGTAGCAGTAAGATCCATCTAATTAATCATGGTTTAGCATCTTTCTTTGAGAGCAGGTATCTCAAGGCTGAATGATCGAGTAAATTATGATTTTTGATCCTAATAGATATGATCTAAACTTTTCTAGGGCAAACACAATGGCTAGCAACTCTTTTTTAGTGGTGGTATAATTTATTTGTGCTTCATTCAGAGTTCTACTGGCATAATAGATCACTATAGAACATTTGTTTATCCTTTGGCCTAGAACAGCTTCTATGGCAAAGTCTGAGGCGTCACACATAATTTCAAAAGGTAGTGACCAGTTAGGAGGTTGTATGATTGGAGCTTTGGTCATAGCTTCTCTTAAGATTTCATAAGCTTTAAGACAATTTTCATCAAAGTTAAAAGAAACATCCTTAGCGAGCAGATTACACAAAGGATGAGAAACTTTAGAGAAGTCTTTGATGAAGCGACGATAGAGTCCTACATGGCTAAGAAAAGATCGAATTTGTTTGATAGAAGTGGGAGGAGGAAGTTTAGAAATTAGTTCAACTTTAGCTTTATCTACCTCAATTGCTTTCTTAGATACTATATGTCCTAAAACAATCTCCTCTTCAATCATGAAGTGGCTCTTTTCCCAGCTTAACACTAGATTAACCTCAATACATCATTTTAATATTTTCTTTAAATTGTTGAGGCAACTCTCAAAAGATTCTCTAAAGATCGAAAAATCATCCATAAATATTTTTAAGAAATCTTCTATCATCTGAAAATATTGACATTATGCACCTTTGAAAAGTCGTAGGTGCATTACATAATCCGAATGACATTCTACAGAAAGCAAAGGTTCCATAGGGACATGTAAAGGTGGTATTTCTCTGATCTCCTGGGTAGATTGCTATCTGATTGTATCTTGAGTATCCATCTAAAAAGTAAAAGTATTATTGGCCTGCTAGTCTTTCTAGGATTTGATCGATAAAGGATAAGGAAAAGTGATCTTTTCGGATGGTTGTATTGAGTTTTCTATAATCTATGCAGACACGCCACCTAGTGGAAAGTCGTGTTGGTATTAAGTTTTCATGTTCAGTGTGGACAATCATGAGTCCAGATTTCTTTGGAACAATTTGTGTGGGACTCACCCAATGGCTGTCAGAGATAGGATAAATAATTTCAGCATCTAACCATTTAATTACCTCTTTCTTGACTACTTCTTGCATGTTAGGGTTAAGCCGTCTTTGCATCTCTCGAGTTGGTTTGGCATTATCTTCTGTATAAATATGGTGCATGCATATTGACGGACTAATTCCTTTTAAATCAGCAACATCCAACCTATGGTCTTCTTATATGTTTTCAGAATATTTACCAATTAGTTTTCCTATTCGGTAGTTAAGTTAGAAGCAATTATTACTAGTAGGATTTTCTTTGATCCTAAAAATACATACTTAAGTGATTCAGGTAAAGGTTTTAGTTCAAGTTATGGTGGGGCCTGAATTGAAGGACGTAATTATTTAATTTTTCTCTCGGATAAGGGCTCAACTTTCACTGACCAAGGTAATGAATGTGATGGTGGAGGTGAATTAAGCAAGGCATTCACTTCTTGGGTTTGAGTTTCTTCAGTGGGTTTATCATCTTGCAGTAAATCTAGGGAGAAATTAGATTCAACTATTTCATCTACCTGATTGATTACAAAACAATCTTCCTCCTCTTGAGTGTATTTTGGGGTATTAAAAACATTAATTCTTACTTTTTGATTTTCAAAAGAAATGTCCATAGCTCCTGTCTTACAGTTGATATTGGCATTAGAAGTCGCTTAGAATGGACGTCCCAAAATTATGGGATTCTAGTTAAGTTCTTAGGATGGTTCCATGTCAAGTATGAGGAAGTCTACTGAAAAATAATATTTGTCTGCTCTAACTAGAACATCCTCAATCAAACCATGTGGTATTTTTATAGATCTATCAGCTAATTGCAAAATAACTGATATGGGTTTTAGTTCTTCAATCCCAAATTTTTCATAAATCGAGGTTGGAAGTAGGTTCACACTAGCTCCTAAGTCTATTAATGCTTGGTTAAAGGTTATGCCTCCTATAACACACGAAATTAAGGAAGCACTAGGGTCTTTCATCTTTTGAGGTATTGGATTTAACAGAACCGCACTTACATCCTCAGATAGCATAACTCTTTTGATGGTTCGTGGCTCATGCTTTTGGATGCAGAGTTCTTTTAGAAATTTAGCATAAGTTGGGACATGCTGAATTGCATCAAGGAGGGGTAAATTAATATGAACTTATTTAAATAGTTTCATTAGCTTCTTGTTGCGTGCTTCTTGCTTTTTACGGAAAGAGTCTGCTTCTAAGATCGAAGGGAATGGGGCTTTGGGTTTATATGTCTTGACTAATTCATTTGTTCTCTTCTTTTCTTTATCTATCTTATCAGTGTCAGTATCAGTCCTAAGCTCAGGTTCTTCTATATGATTAGTTTCAGTACTATCCTCTTCTTCAAATTTTTCATCTTGGCTAACATCAGTATTAGCCTCTATCATCTAGTCTTGGTATGGGTCCTTAAGAATTCTACCACTTTTAAGTTCAGATATTGCTTTGGCATTTTCCAATTCGGGATTCTTAGGTGGGATGTTAGATGGATGAGTAAATCCAGGTGGTTGATAGACATTGGATGGATTATTTTTAGGATTTGCAATTGGTTGGCTTGGTAATTGACCTAGTTCTCTCCTCATGCTAGACTCAGCTAATTATCCTATTTGAACTTCTAGCCTGGTGATTGATTGTTGTTGGCTTAGAATTAATTATTGAAGTTGATTGAATTTATCGTCGGCTAGATTGGTCTGTTGAGAAGGTGGGTATGATGGCTGATTATAATGCAGTGGTTGAGAAGACTGACTAGGCTGACCCTTATTATAGGCATAGTTCTGGTACTGGGCCCTATTTTGATAATTTTGGACTAGTGGGATTTGGGTCTGAGCCTGAGTCTATTGTGGTTTTCAAGAGAAATTAGGATGGTTTCTCCAACCAGGGTTATATGAATTTGAATATGGGTCACTAAGTGGTTTGGAGTAACCTTGAACAGCTTGGACTTGTTCTTGGATAAGAGATGGTAATTATGCAACCATGGGACATTCACTTACATGATGTGTTGGGCTAGCACAAATAGAGCAAATCTTCTGATAATTAGAAGTTGGTGTGTATTGTGCAGGAGATTGTTGACCTAGATTTAGAAATTGATCTAATTTTTGGACAATAAGGTCGACTTTATCTAATTTTTGTGCTATTATGTTCAAGTCTGTCTTAGAATTAAGTTCTGGAGTTTTGATCTCATAAATTTCTGTCCGTTTTTGTTAAGAAATTGATCTTTCATAAGAGGATAATGAAGCATGGTTAATAGAGTTTTCACTTAAGGTTTCAAACAAGGTATAAGCTTCATCCTCACTTTTGCTCATGAATGCACCTCCACATGATGCATCAACCATTTACTTATATTGATCTCCTAAACCTTCATAGAAAGCTTATACAATTTGCCACTTAGATAGACCATGGTGTGGGCATTTTTTAAGAAGTTCCTTAAGTGTTTTCCATGATTCATGAATTTATTTTCCTGAAAGTTGAGCAAATCTCGTGATGGCTCACCTTATGGTAATAGTTCGTCCTATGGGATAAGAAATTCATGTTGCATCTCTGCTCATATTTGAATTGTTCTTTCTAATATGTCAAGCCAGTACTTGGCTTTATCTTTTAATAAGAAAGGGAACAAGGTCAGTCTAAGAGCATCATCAGAAAAATTTTAAATTTTTATCGTAGAGCAGATTTTTAAGAATTCATCCAGATATATGTAAGGGTCTTTATTAGTGTTTCCATAAAAAGATGGGAGCATCTAGATTGTGGTCGACTTGATCTCATAGTGGCTAGTAGGGATATCAGGTAAGTGGATGCAAGTCGATGGATTGTAGGTGGAAGAAATAAAGTATTCCTTCATCTGCCTATGTGGTTCTTCACGATTTTCAGTCATTTGATTATCCGATCTTATATGAATTAGTCTTTCAATTTCAAGATTTGGTTTAACTAGGTCAAGTAAAAGCGATCTTCTACCATGCATGTACTAGTGCAATCCAATATATGGTTTAAGATATATATATTTTTTATTTTTTATTTTATTATCATTATTATTTTAAGAAAAGAGGAGAGAAAGAAAGAAGAGGGTTCTAAAGAAAGATCCTAAGGAGTCTTAAATCTAGAGATGATAGAGAGAAGAGTTAATTTATGGTTTATATTTGATGTTATTTAGCAAACAAGTTAGGCAATCAATCCTGATTAAGGATTGTCTTAGGTCTAGATAGCTCCTAACTACCAAGATCATCTTCGAGCCCTCCAAGTAGAGGATCAACCAATCAATTGGCCAAGTAAGTGTAAGATCGATGGGAGTCCTCCTGTTGCTTGTCTTAAACATCAATTGTGCTTGGCCAGGTAAGCTAACAGAACTAATTAAGTAACCACCTTCCTTTGGGTTCAGTCGTCCCTGAACCACTTTTCTAGATATCAATCAAATTGATTAACCCTAACTTGGTTCAACTCTTAGGGTTTCTTATCCTATTGAGCTCGAATATCCTTAAGGGTTGACGTTTAATTAATTTTAAGAGTTAAGGTTTGGATTAATGCAGGATGCTGGTTGGTTGTTTATGGGCCAAGGAAGAATGATCAAATTTCTATCTTATCTTGTTTAATGGGTTGTGCCCTTAATTTGGTTTAATATGAATATGCACAAAAAAAATTTTAATCAAAGAGTTCTATGCAATTTAAACTAGATGCATGCAACTAATTGAATTCTGAAAGGCTTACCTTGCCTCCAGCAATCACCAAAAAAAAAAAAAAACTAATATGATAGATGCTCTAAACAATTAGGATTTCTAATCTTGTGATGAGATTTTTAATTAGATTTAAGTAGGTATTTTTTAATTAATTTAAAAATAAAGTAAATATTAAAATAAGAAAAAAGATTTAGGGTTTAGGAATGATCTCACCAAATAGGATTGAGAGTTTTGTTCGTGCCCTAATCTTCTCTATTCTTTTCTCTATTTTTTTTATAAAATAAATAAGCAAAATAATTAGTAGGCAATAAAAAAAATTAAAGAAATGTAGAAATTTTAATTTTTATACCTCCCCGACAACGGTGCCAAGAACTTGATAAGGATGTGATGTTGTCGTTAAGACACCATATTTATCAGTTTAAATCTAATTTTTTAAATTAATTAAAAATTTATGAAGAGACTAGTGAGTCGGGTCGAATTCATAGAGAGGCAATGATTTAATTCTAAAATTTTTAATTTTTAATTTTTAATTTTTAATTTTTTTTATTTTTTAAAAAAAAAGAAAAGAAAAGAAGGATTTTTAAAAATTAAAGTCAAAAAATAGATTTATAAATAAAAGTAGAATTTAAATTATGCAAAAATAAATTTGGTACTAAGATCCACTATTTAGATCTTAGCAGCTACTTGCAATAAAATTAAAGAGCAATAAAGAATAATTAATTTAAAGAGCTAAAATTGAAAAGAATAATAAAGCTTTCTTTATTAAAACTCAAATTCAAAATTTAAATACAAAAAATTAAAGAAAAAGAAAGAGAAAAGAAAACTAGAAGAAGATCGCAGATCAGTGTAGGCGTGGAGATGGCGTAGAAGACTGGCTCTTCTTCTCAGCACTGTAGCTTTGAAGCAACCTTCAACCTAGAGCTTGGCTTCCATCCTATACCTTGGCTTTTCTTCCATTAGATCTATCTATTTCTAAAAGCTTGGGGTCCTTTTTATAAAGCTAGGAGGGGTGGAGGATTTTCTTCTAGGCAATGTGGGACTAATAGCCTTTTCAATCTTCAAAATACAAAGAAACTCGAATAAAATTTGAATAAAAAAAGAGTCCTGGATGAATTTTGGTGGGTTTGATGAAATCCAGCCATTCAATAGGAATTCAATGGGCCAAAAATTATCAAAATCATATGCATATCAGTCCAGATCAGGTCGGATTAAATTCTGACCATTGATCGCATGTTGATGAAGAAAATCTGACCACTGATCGCACGTCTGGAGTCCTGATTATCGTTGGGAGCGTTCTGGACCATTGGATCATCCCCTGGATCATGCGCTGCCATTGGATGGCGATCTGCATGAAGTCTGAAGCTGAATCAAATCCAAAAATAACCACAACCATTTGATCTTGACTGCAAGCTACCGCAGCCATCTGATCGTGCAGTTATTATTCCCATAGATCACATGGACCGACTGCACCATACATCGCAGCCAATCAGCGCTCCTGTTGTCGAATGAAAAGACCAAAATGCCCTATGAGCCATGATAGATTTTTTATGAATCCTTTAAGGATCTAGGTCCATCACGTGTCGCATCGTGATTCGTCGATTTCTGCTGAGTTGGCGATCCACGTTTGGATCGTGGACCGGCTAACGGCTTCCACGGTTGAGTCGGCTTGCGTGGTTGGCTTGGCGCACTGGCTTGTTGGCTTGGCTCGGTGTGTTTGGACACACCGACTGATATGGCGCGGCGGCTTGAGCCGACTGAGCCATATGTTATTTTTATTTTTTTTAATTTTTATTTATTTTTTTTAAAAAAAAATTATATCTTTTTTATTTTAGCTCTATTTTATTTCAAACTTATTTCATTATGATCAAAAAAATGAGCTCTTTCCATTGATTATAAAATTTTATTTTTTTATTATTTTTTATTTATTTTTTAATTAACAAAAATATTAATTTTGAAAAATATATATATATTGATCATTAATTTTTAAAAATTAATATAAATTAATTAATAAATTAATACGTTTATTGATGAATTTATGGTACTTATCAATATATATGTATATGTATATATATATATATGTATATACAAATATGTACAAATGTATATGTATATATATATATGTGTGTGCGCGCGCGCGCGCGTGCATATGTATATATAGATATATGTATGTATATATAGACATTTGTATATCTATATATATACATACATATATGTATATACATACATACATACATACATACATGCATATACGTATATATATACATATATACATACATATATACATGTATATATACATATATACGTATACATGTGTATATATATGTATACATACATACATATATATACTTACGTACACATACGTATGCATATACGTATATCTATATGTACGTATACATATAGATATATGTATATATATACGTATATGTATACATACATATATGTGTGTGTGTATGTACATATATACATATATATATATGTATGTACATACATACATAGATATATATCTATAGGTACATACATACATACATACATATACATATACATATATATATGTTTATACACACACACATACATGTACGTATATATATATTTTTTTTCTATTTTTCATGATAAATATTTTCAAGATGATGGAAAATCCTATCTTTCTTGAAAAATATTTTCTCTACTTTCTTTGTCATAGTACCTAAGTATCTTTCAAGAGGATGGAAAATCCTACTTGATCTACGAGGTGGAATAAAAAGTGCATATATTTGCTTAACATGAATAGGTTTCATAGGTTTTATGACTCGTTGCTCTTTAGAGATTCTCTTTTCGAACTCAAGTTTTCTCTCACTACCCCATCTTGGATAAATTATTTTTTCAAGAAGATAGCATGTCGACTCATAATTTGATTGGGATCCTTTATGTGGTAAAAGTAGTATCCCTAGACCCTCTAGGATATCTGATAAAATGAGCTTTATAGGATATAGCCTCTGACTTGTCCGTCTATAGTCGCTTGATATAGGCTGGATATTTTCAAATCTTGAGATGATCAAGACTCGGTTTCTTACCAAGCTACATCTCATTTGGTGTGGTAGGCATGGATTAAAGGGAATCCTATTCAATAAGTAAACAAAACATGTCTCCAGAAAAATAAGGAAAGATCAGTGAAGCTCATTATGGATTGAACCATATCTAATAAAGATTAATTTCTTTGCTTCAATATCTTATTGAGTTGAGGTATTCTAGGAGTCTATTGCAAGACTATGCCATTTTTTTAGATAGTTTAGAAACTCCCACCAAGGTACCCCTTTGATTTAATCAAAGAACTTTAAAGAATTTTCCAATTTCTTTACCTCATATCTAAATTCTTTGAATTTTCAAAGGTTTTAGATTTGTATCTCAAACATACCCATACTACCATTAGTCATTGGCAAAGGTAATGAAGTAAAGATAATCACCACTGGCCTGCACATCAAATGGGCCATACACATCAGTACCAAGGCAAATATCTAAGTGGTCCTCATCCTTTGTCCTACAAAAGATAGTTTGGTCATTTTTTTTTGAAGACAGGATTTGCAAATTGGATAGGACTAAATAGATAATGAGCTAAGAAGCTCATCCTTTTCAAATCTGTTTATCCATTCTTCTTCAACATGACCAGGCTTGAGGTCTCACATATATTATGGGTTCATCTCAACTCTAGATCTCTCAGATGCTATGGCATTCACTATGAGTAGAGCTAACACATCTTCCAAAAGTATGTCCTTATTCTTCAAAAACTCTAGGATACAGAACAATTCCCTTTTTGGCTTGCTCTCTGTCCTTTGCTTCTTCACGGGCTTTTTCTTCTTCCAATTAGACTTTCTATTGATAAGAGCAGCCTGCTCCACAATATGAGCCATGCCCCTCTAACCCTTCAAGGCTTCTTTGGTAGTTACCAACCTTGGTGTAGTTAATTTTATTCATATGGTAATTTACTATAAACTGCCTAAATGAATCAGAAAGGGATTATAGGATCAAATCCACTGACAATTTCTTATGCATCTCATGCTGAGCTTCTCAAGCTTGTTTAAGTCCTTGATCATTATTAAATAATGAACATGGACAAATTGCCCTTTAGTCAACCATCAGATGGTTTGGTAACATAGGGATATCCTGATCATGAAATTAGCTTTACTTCTTGAATCTTAAAACTATTT
Source organism: Cocos nucifera (assembly GCA_006176705.1). Taxonomy (NCBI): domain Eukaryota; kingdom Viridiplantae; phylum Streptophyta; class Magnoliopsida; order Arecales; family Arecaceae; genus Cocos; species Cocos nucifera. The sequence continues at coordinate 643,178 of QRFJ01001507.1, forward strand.
TAGATTTCTGAGCCAGTCTTTATAATTTGTTCAGTTAATCTATTGATTTCAACTATGCAAACTAGAGGGTTAGAAGCTAACATCTTGTTCTTGTAGAGAGTAAAGATTTAAGTTAGATTTTTATATTTGCTTTATTTTAGTTTATTTTAGAATTTTTATTTTAAAAATAAACTCGACTCTCACTACTTTCTCGAATCTCTCACACTTCTTAGATAGAGAAATGGAATCTTCTTCGCGATTAGAATTTCAAGTAGATACTATGGTCCTATCGATCGGCACACTATCTCACCTCATGATTATTAACGATGTGTCAACCAATGAGTGGACAACTCGTGTTCAATATTTCTCAAGTAAATTGCAGTGATCTTCGATCTCTAAGTCCTAAAGGCTTTATCTGATAGTTATTAGCCTCATTTCTTAGTTAAGTTAGACCCAACATTCTTGCATAAGTGAAGTCATCGTTGGATCCCTCATCTAATAGTTATTGGATCCAATTTCATCTCCATCCTACAGCATCTCATGTTAATAGAGTGATTGTATCTTTTTGATGCAACTGAACCATTGTATCCAGCCGAGAATAATCAATATCAGAATGGGCCCGCACTTTTTTAATGGATTGAAATAATTTCAACTCATTCAATGAGAATTATTGACCATCAAAATAATTTTTATGGATCCCATAATTCACCAATAATGTCTAGTAACATGTAGTGACATTCCAGTGGAATGGAATGGATGAATCTTTAGGTGTAATTACCATATGATATAGTCCTATCGTAAGTTCCAACAAGATGGATGTTATGAAATTTCTCATCAAACCCCATCATCTATTATATGTCAAATTTATTCGACTCGAGTTTCTATTGTGAAAATGTTGAAAACCCTTTTGCAGCATTCATACTGCCCTGACCAAGATTTTTTGAACTCAGTCTCATAAATTATATAAGACTTCTCCTTATCTATCAAAGTCGATAGATTTCTTCTAGGTGCATATCCTATTCCTACAATGAACCTACTGCAATTAGCATAAGAAGCGAGCACCCATTGGTGCGCATCTTTTACTCTATTAGCGTTCACAGGCGGCAATCGGTAAACTTTTTTTTTAAAAATACATATATATAATTATTTTGGGAAGGGGCGGCACTTCTTTGGTTTTTACCTACCAATCCCACGATCAATCGGGCAAGGAAAAGAAGAGAGAGATCCAGATAAAGCTTAAGAGGCAATCCTAGATCCAGGCTACCCACTACTACTCCATTTGGAAGAAGATCTATGCTCGCAGTCATGCTATTATTACACAGGAGGGATTTGCATCGCTATTTTCCTTTTTGCAAAATGGATGCATGGGTTTCAGAAGAAAGTTGGGTGGTTAGCAACTGGCGGGCATCAGTATGCCTAATAAGGTGCCATGCTTCATTGTTTGATCGCCATGAGCCCTTATCTTACCCGATCCTCCTTACTCGTAACATGCTCTCCTTTTATAGAAGACTTCTTCCAAATGGCATAATTGTCCAATTTTTTCCTTAATCTTCCAAGAAGACCAACTCCTCCTCTAGGATAGGATCTCCTTTTAACATAAGATTCTTAACCACTCAAAACACTAACGCAATCTCTCTCTGCTCGCATCTTTTATGGCGGAGCACATTGGAGACTAGGTCTAGAGACAGGTGATACTTGTCTGCCAGTCTTGTAGGATCTTTTGTACTATAATCTTATGGGCTATTCTCACACCAGATTGATGTGATCGTCCATTTTTATCCAAAAAAAAGGCTTAGGAGGCAATAGTGATTGCCCTTTTATTAAGACATGCATCCTACGGATCAAAAACAGCATACATGAATCACTACAAGCTCATGGGCTTGACTGTGAAAGAATTGAGTTTACCACCAAGGTGGTAGCCCAGTTGGAACGGGCTGTGTCCTTCTATCCAAGTGATCCAAATTCGAATCTCGCATTAAATGCCAAGCAGAATGACCTTCAGCAACCTCCCTGGCGGCCTAGGCATGGGGACTAAAAGGGGTTCTGATCCTCTGGCTGCTTGATGGTACTGGTGTGACGTACTTACCGGTAGTGATGGAGAGTCGGTTAGGCAACGAACTCCAAATCGAACATTCATCAGTGGGGAGGGGGCACTCATGATCATGCCTAGAGGAGATAGCTACACTGGTTGCCCCCCATCTTTCCTATTGCTTACCAAAAAAGAAAAAGAATTGAATTTATTGAACAATGTAATTATATAGTGATTAATAAAACTGCATTGCAAGCTGTAAGATATCGATAACTTGCATCGTAGAAGGCAGATGTATCTGTTTGCACCAAGATAGGAATATGAAAACTTCAAGCAAGGAACAAAATGTCCACCAAGGCCAAACCTACCTGATAATGGTGAGATATCATTGCTCCAAATCTATAAATATTTTATAATGATTCTCTCCCCCATACGCACTTGCTAATTTGTCATCTGTGTAGTCTGATTTGTTATTTATTTATTTATTATTTTTTAAGGTATTCCAGTTAGAACTTTTGAGATAGGGAAGACATCGAGGGCACGTGTTTTTGAGAATGACAATGATTTAAGGTGATTTCAAGATGATAATAATAATGATTTGATTTGGAAGCTATGGATGTAGACGATGGAAATATAGCCCATGAGGTGCGGAACGATTAATCAATTCAAATTAATTGATTTTCTAAAATTGTTAGGTTCTATGTTTTAACTTGGCTATTTCTTTCTAGCCATTCCTTTTAGGATGCAAAATTCACCAAGCCACCTCAAATAAGCAGTGCAAATATTTTTTATAGGTATTGCAAAGCCTCAAAAGTGAGCCCCAGATTTGGGTTGTGCTGCAAAGACGGACAAATCTTCTTACCGTACTTGCTAAATATTCCTGAATTGCTATCATTGTTAAGTTATATGTTTCAACTTAGCTATTTCTTTCTAGGTATTTCTTTTAGGACATCACTAGTCACGTGGCATCATTAGAGAGGTTGTCATTTTAAAAAACTATTGAAAGCAAGTATCAATCTCAGATCGGTAAAATACCGATCTGAAACTCAATCTAATCTATAGCATGGTTAGATGGAATATCGACTTGACCAAATTAGATTGGCAATAAACCAACGACTATAACATTCAGATTGGTAAATCATGACTCGCTATAGAGTAAGATCGGTATTAAACCGACCTTAGATTAACCATACAAGACCGAACTAGTACTCTACCATTTTAGAAACTAGCTACAGTCTTCCTTCCATAGAAAATTGGATTTATACCGACCTCAACAGCAGTGATCCACTTGTGTGGTCCCAAGATCAGTCTATCATCGGTTCTTCATCTTGAGATCGGTAAAATATCGATCTCACCTTTTATATGAGGCCATCTAATCTTTACCGTACTGAGATTGATAGTATCGAGATCGGTAGAACACTAACCTCGTTATACTATGAGATCGGTAAAACACCGATCTCGACATGACCCGGCAAACTGATCGATCCCCAGCCACTTTACAATTAAGTCATGGCTCTCCTCCAGTCGTATTACAGCTAATTACCACCAAGGCAAATGGCCAATAACTACAATCCAACTAGCCATTCTGTTATAACAAACTAACGGCCTAACAAACTCTCCTTAAAGTATAAGTAAATTCCTTTATAAATAAAGGGGTAGGATACTCTTCCGAAGATAAAGATAGGATTCACAAAGTCCAAACTCTGTTGAAATATACTTTCAACTTTCTTACTAAAGAAAGATCGAACTCTCTCTATCTATTCAAGTCCTCTCATACTGTCTTTTAATCTTCCATTTCTACTATCTATTAGCAAGGCTTCAGCTGACTTAAGCATCAGAGGATCCTAAATCGGAGGATACCCCACCAGTTCTTGAATTTTTTCTTGTAAATTGTTCCATGATCCAAATCGATCCAATCTCAGACCAGCTCTTCAGCACGAATTATTTCGAAAAATCTGAACTCCTGCTACAATAGATTGATGCTAAAGAAAGAAATTTATCTATAATTTCATGAAAAGGATAAAGAAAGTGCAGAATCCAGCTCCATCTTTCCTGAAAACCCCTTTAGAGATGGTCCAATCCCATCTTCTGACAATAATTGATCCACAGTAATTCACTCTCTTGGTGCAGCAGGTTCAGGCTCTCACCAATGCCGTACAATAGTTTCAGCAAATAATAGAGCAACGACAAGAATCTGTTCCTCAAGAGGCTGCATTATGGACCAACCATCTTTCAATCCCTTAAGAACTTTATCGGGAGTACCTTCTTGATCAAGAACACTCCTATGAAGCTGAATCGACCTCCTACAATAAGAAGCCAATGTCGGAGGTAGATCTGGAGTAGAAGCTTTAGAATATTGAAAAAAGCTAAAAGAGGTACAACTCAAAAGATCTTCTCAGAGTAAAGAGGATTTTCATCTCATGTCTCTATTTTCTGCTGAAATTTTGAATGAATCAGTTTCGTCTCGGTTCAAAATGCCCACGTTGAAACCTTTCAATAGTTCCATGAACCCTCAAGAACATTTTGAGGGATATAGAGATGTGATGAGACTTCACAACATATCCAATGCCCTCTTCTATATGGCCTTCCCCATTATCCTCAAGAAATTTATAAGAGCATGATTCTCTGGACTCCACTCGAGATCATCTTTCGACCAGTGACCAGTTGAATAGGCTTTTCGTGCAACGGTCTATATCTGAAGCATTCGAATAGTCTCAGCAAAAGGATAAATTCTTCCATAAATATATGATCCATTTCAATATGATCGGCTATTTTATATATATATATATATATATATATATATATATATATATATATATATATATATATATATATATATATATATATATATATATATATATATATATATATATATATATATATATATATATATATATATATATATATATAACAGAGCCAAAGGTTGGCTAAGTCGAAGGTCGATATTATTGTTGTGTTGGCTTCTGATATGCGGGGTATCAGATTGCAGGCATGTAGCTGCAGATACGGGGGTATCCAAAGCTGTGAAGAGACCCAGAGGTATTGAAGTCCAGTTGGGAGGAGCTGGATGTCTGAGTCTGTTGTGAGTATCAACGACTCAGAGTGGGGGAGCATGTTGCAGTGCAATGTGCTTGGTGCTGAATGATTAAGGTTGCTCATTGGCTGCACAAGTGGATGGAAGCCTGTTGAAGTGAAGGTCTACCCGTTTGTGGTTGAAGAAAGGAATTCAGGGTGAAGAGTACTCATGCTGTATGCAAAAGTTGCAAGGCAGAGTATCTTGAGGGACTAGAATCTCCGAAGAAGCAAAAGTTGGATGTGTAGACTGAGGTACGAGGGTGTGTTCTATAGTGCAGGGAAAGATGTAGCATCCGAATTGTAAAAGTGCAGGCTAAGGTGAAGACTTGGAGAGTCAAGGAACTCAGGTGCACATAGATGTGGGAAACATTGGAAAGAAACAACTCTTGTGTTGGCGAGTATGGTGCTGGAACACTTGAATGGCAAGAAATAAAATAATTGAACTTGATGGAACTATTCTCAGGATGAAGGCATTGAAAAGCCGAGGTACTAGAGACAGATATTTGAGTCAAAGGTGCTTACTCATTATGGAGACATGCGATGTCAGGTTGCAGGTGATGAAGCACATGGGTCGGTCAATGTTTGGCCAAGTGAGCTATGAGGTAAAATGGATCGGTCATGCTGTGAGGTACTATAAAGCTCGAATGTCTGATGCAGGAATGTGTCGAGGTACTGGGGTCATAGGAGTGAGGCAGGCTAGTGGGGTAGCCTTGCGTTGGTACTACAGACTCGCAGTGAAGATATAGAGGCAATCAGAATAGGCCGAGGATTATAGAAAACAGCATGAGCAATTGGTTCTGCAGAAGCAGATTGGTGGGGCTCGGAGTGAAAACTGTTATGTTGAGGTACTCGAGCACAATGAGAAGTGACTTTGATTGGATATCAGGGTCCCGCTTGGTAGCATCTATGATTTACATTGGTATGGGATGATGCAGATTTTTGGAGGCGACTTATTCATACTTGGCATTGGTGTGGTGTGGTAGAGTCCAAAGGGCATGGTGATGCAGAGAAAGGTGAAAATACCACAAGGCCGCAGGATGGGTATGAGGCAAGACCAGGCGTTTGGAGGTGAGTTGCCAGGTGAGACTCATGCAGTGGCCGCTCCAAGATCCAGATGGATAGGAGTTAAGCCTTGGGGGTGATCCAAGGAGAGCCGTTTGGTATTGCTGGCAAGTAGATCCCACTCTGGTGGAAGAAGTGGCCACTCTCAGATGGAAGTCGAGAGTCAAGCCTTGGATGGTTCCGAGGAGTGCCATGCAGTTGGAAGGTCGTACCGAGGAGAGGGCAGCTTTGATGCAAGAATCGCCGATTGGATATATTTACTTGATGGGCATGTCAAGGATGCTAGACCGGGATCGGGGCACAGGAGCTTATGGGAAACTTGGACAAAGGAATCTATGAGGGCTCGGATGTGCACGATCGGCTATAGCTTCGAGAAGTTGCAAGGCATGTTGGCTTGGCAAGCTTAGCTGGGCGACATTGAGGGTGGATTGCCTGAGCCTCATGCATTACAGTGGTATTGCATGGTCGTGCTGTGGGGATTTGGTTTGTGTGGTGCTATTGGACAACTTGGTGGGTTGTCGGTTAATGACACAGAGGTATGCCATGGCATGAAGGTACGCTGAGGAGAGGGTCGCCTTGGGTGAGCAGTACTTGGCTTGAAGGCAAAGCCTAAGGTTGGCACAAAGATGCCGAGTTGCGGAGCACTCTTGGGAAGAGTCTATGTTTAGGCATGGAGGTGCATATGAGCATTGCGGTCGACTCGAGGGGTCAAGTTGCTTGTGGGCACTTGAAGGTGTCGCATGTGTTCAATGCAACAGAGTGCCAGACAGAGGCATAGAGGATTACGCTTGGCTTATGTGGCTGGACAGTTGCGTGCTTAATGGTATGTCCGAAGGAAGGACTCAGGAGGGCTGGCCTTGGTGTGTGGAATGCTGGGATGCCCCACGGGATATTTGGGTCAGAAAATACTCACCCTATGATAGTTATATATATTATATATATATATATATATATATATATATATATATATATATATATATATATATATATATATATATATATATATATATATATATATATACTCATTATGGTGTTGCCATCTCAGATTAATTTTGGCATTTTGTTATGCCACGTGTATTCCGCTCGGGAGGTGTTCCACCCGGAGAAGCGAGCCGGGACGTTCGAGGGGTACGTTGGGTGATCCATCCAAAGAAGCCGGAGCCAGAACGTTCGAGGGGTATGTCGGCGGCGTCGGGTTTTGGAGGATGGAGTGCCGCTGGGCGGCGGAGGGGGAAATGGGGGTGGCGGCGGCGGCGGCGACGGCGGAGGTGTGGGTGGCCGGGCAGAGGCGTGATAATGAGGGAGAAGGTGGAGACGGGTCGCCGGCGGCGAGGGAGAGGAGGAGGAGGAGGAGGAGGAAGCAAAGGTGGTTCTGTTCGAAGCTGGAGATTCCAGAGGAAGCAGAGGGGAAGCTGGAGCAGATTCCAGAGGAAGCAGAGGGGGTTTTGTTCATAGGTAGTGTTTTTTTCCTTTTTTTTCTAGGGGTGCTGGATTTAGCGTCGACGAGGGGAATAACATCCCTGTTCGCGCCGCTCTGTCCGAGACCATAGACCAGTTCATCAACAAGGAGTTCATCAACAAGGAGGTCCAGGCCGAGTTCATGGAGGTCTCCATGGCCGGATCCACCTCCCTCTCCGCCCCGGAGATCGAGATCAACAGTCTTCTCTTCCTTCCTTTTTTTTCTTTCCTGCGAAACAGGGCGTAAATAGGACGAAAACAGGGTGTTTAGTTTCTACTGCGGCTGCTTCTTCTTCTTCCTCTTCTTCTACTGAGCTCTCTCTCGAACTCTTTCATGGCGGTGGCTTCATCTTCTTCGCCAGCGGTGTCCGCATCGCCACGGAGCATGGCGTCGCTCCGCTAGGCCCTTCCTTCGGCCTCCTTGCCTCGCGTCCGTTGCTTCGTCATCACGTATCTGATCCGGCCTCGGAGAAGCCAAGGAGTTGAATGCTTTCATGGCAGTGGCTTCATCTTCTTCGCCAGCGATGTCTGCATCGCTGCGGAGCATGGTGTCACTCCGCTGGGCCCTTCCTTCGGCCCCTTGCCTCGCGTCCATTGCTTCGTCATCACGGATCTGATCCGGCCTCGGAGAAGCCAAGGAGTTGAATGCTTTCATGGCGGTGGCTTCATCTTCTTAGCCAGCGGTGTCCGCATCGGCGCGGAGCATGGCGTCGCTCTGCTAGGCCCTTCCCTCGGCCCCCTTACCTCGCTTTCGTTGCTTCGTCGTCACGGATCAGATCCGGCCTCGGAGAAGCGAAGGAGTTGAATGCGAGCTGATAATGACATCCTCATCATCATGGACAGCATTTATCAAAAGCCCTATGCATCTTGGATGTGTCCTTGGCAACCGGACGTGATGTTTTGGCTTGGATGCAAGATTTTACGTCTTGCATTGGAGGTGCGTTAGCCACACCAAATGAAAAAAAATTATTGATAGAGGGGCCATGGCCGGCAAAGCACAATAAATTTTCGTACAATATCTGACTTGATTTAATGGATTTTCGTGAGAATCTGTTGGAACGATCAAACTAAAAATTTTATATTATAGATTTCATCAATATGATCGATAAAATTATAAATTTATAAATTTAACTAAATTTATATTCATAAAAATTTAGTAATAATTTTAGAATGAGCTGACTTGAATTCTTAAGAATAAAAAAAAAAACTTGCTACATGTAGACCGGCTCACTCCAAAGCTATTATTGAGTTTTTATAAGTATTATAGTATTTATCGAAAAGTTAAAATCTTTTCAACATGCCATGTATTGTCCTAGATTTTTTTAATCTTTTATACAAATCTTAACATAAAAAAAAAAAAAAAAACTTTCCTCTCCTCTTCTTTTTCTCTCTTTCTTTCAATTTATGCCAGCTTTCCATACCTAAGTTTGCCAAAAATCAGAGCCGAAGATGCCACCAAAGATTGAGGTAAGCCCCTGCCCTTCTTCCTCTCATTCTTTCCCTTCTTTTCGTGACCTTAGGTACTGCAAGAGCCATCAGATTTATCAAAAATCCATCGTAAAAGAATCTTTCTATTTTTGCTCTTTGATTTCTCATTAGCTAATAATATTACCGATCGTTTCTTGCTCCACCACCATCGATTGCTACTGTTGGTCCTCCGACTGTGGAGCCACGCCTCGTTGGAGCATGAACCACAAGCCACCAGATCGTCCCCTATTATGGTCAGAAAGAAAGAAGAAAAGAAGAGAAAGAAAAAAAAGAAGAAAAGAAAAAAAGAAAAAAAAATGAAAAGAAAAAGAAAAAGAAAGAAAGAAAGAAAAAAAGAAAAAGAAAGAGAGAATCTCTCTTCTCCCTCTTTCTTTGCCTCTAGATCTAATGACAAGTGGGATAACCTGCTTCGTGATCATAAGAAGGTCCATAACTATGAGGCTCATATCACGACTTCTGCCTATGGAGCGGCACGAGGAGAATTTAAAATGCAAGAGCATGTAAAGAAGGCCGGTCGACGAAGGAGGGATGGTTGGGATGGAAAATATTGGTGGTGGTAGGAAGGGGGTCGAGCAGAAGGCAAGAAAGGAGAAATGAGGGGCAGTGGTGGCACCGGAGGCGGTGGTATTGGCAGAGGCACTAGGGGGTGCGATCGGGATCGATGTTTGCTGAGAGAGAAAGAAAATAGCAGTGGGATGGCACCGACGGACGCAAAAAAGATATGAAAACAAGAAGAAAGAAAAAAATTAAAAAAAAAATATTATTTTATAAAATAATAAAAATATATATATAATAAATAAATAAATAATAAAATATTAAAAATTTTAAAAAATATTTATTATGAATATTTATTATTAAAAAATTTAATAATTATAGACTATAATTATCTGCCTAGCGTAGTGCACGGATCTTCGACTAGTTCTTAGAGTAAAAGACTTCAACGAGTCCGTCGTCATGTCAGCCTTGAAACGAAAACTCAGGAGCTACCGTTTGGTCTTCTTCCTTAACAAGAACTTTAAGAAAAACTACTAGGAAATGTTAGCTCAAATCTGGAAGTACGCCCATGCTTAAGAAGAGGAGAAGTTGAGCAAGGAGAAAAAGAATAAAGAGAAAAAGAAATGGGCCCGTGAGGAAGAACACGGGAATCAGAGGAGCACCAGTGAGCCACCTCAAAAAAAATTGAGGTCCTAAAGTCCTCCCCGATAGTTTAATAGCTATGCTTTCCTATCCCCCCTTGATCACAGATCCTAATGAAAATAGAGAACCAAGGATATCTCCACCACCCTAATCCTATGAAGGCTCTTGCTGCTAAACGGGACAAGAACAAATTCTGTCGCTTCCATAGGGATCACGAGCATGATGCTGAGGAATGCCATCAACTCAAGAATGAGATTGAGGCTTTAATTCATCGAGGTTATCTCAGCAAGTATGTTCGAGATCGGATAAATCAAGCCCCGGAGCTACGTCAGAAGCTAGATGATGCTGCTGAACACAACCAACCGACTGCAGGAGTCATTAACATGATCTCGTAAGGCAGCGGACCATGGGAGGCATCTAGGAGTCCCTCTCCAAAAAGACAGCACCCTGAAAATGCCATTTTCTTTTCTAATGAAGACGTCCAAGGGGTCCAAACACCTCACAATGATTCTGTCATGGTTTTCATGATGATAGCAAATTATGATGTAAAAAAAATTTTACTAGTCAATGGAAACTCAACAGACGTGTTATTCTATGATGCTTTCTTAAAAAATGAATGTGATAAGTAAATTGAGGCAGGTCGGCGGCCCACTGATCAAATTTTCAGGCAACTCAAAGATGGTTGAAAGAGAAATCATGCTATCAGTCACTACTAGAAGAGAATCCTGTTAGTTGACTGTACAACTTACGTTCCTAGTTGTCAAGATATCTTCTACATATAATGCCATCCTTGGCCGATCTAAGCTCAATGCTCTCACAGCGGTAGTCTCAACTTACCACCTACCAAACCGATTTTTGACCAAGTCCGGAATCGAAAAAATGCATGGAGATCAAATATTGGCCAGATAATGTTTCCTAATAGCTTCACAAATAAAAGAGCTAGCCAAAAACCCACCAATTAAAGTTTTCGACCAAGAGCTTGAAGGTGAGGACAAACAAAGTCGAGGTGAGTCTGCTGAACCACTTATTACCATTCCCTTGGAAAGAGATCTAGAGAAAACCGTCCAAATGGAAGCTCGATTAAATATCAACCTCAAAGAATTACTGGTCTTCTTCCTTCGACAAAATGCCAATGTGTTTACTTGGTTAGCCTCAGATATGCCAGAAGTACCTACTAACATTATCATACATAAGCTGAATATCGACCCCAAACATAGGCCTATGAAATAAAAGAAAAGAAGTTTTGCTCCAAAAAGACAAAAGATGATAGATGAGAAAATTAACAAGCTTCTAAAAGCGGGGTTTATTAGAGAAGCACAATACCTAAATTGGATAGCTAATATCATGATGGTTAAAAAGGCAAGCAGGAAATGGAAGATTTGCATCGATTTTACCAACCTCGATAAAGCTTGCTCCAAAGATAGCTTCTCTCTTCCAAAAATTGACCAATTGGTTGATGCGACCTCAAAACACAAGCTGTTAAGCTTTATGGATGCCTTCTCTGGCTACAATCAAATCAAAATGGCTCCAGAAGACGAGAAAAATATGGCTTTTGTCACCAACAAAGATTTGTATTATTATAAAATGATGTCTTTTGGTTTGAAAAATGTAGGTGCCACCTATCAGCACCTAATCAATAAAGTTTTCAAACATCAGATCGATTGCAATATGAAATTTTATGTTGATGACATGTTGGTTAAAAGCACAGAGAAAGATCGGTACATTACCGACCTAGAAGAGGCATTTGGAAAGCTCCGCAAGTACCAAATGTAGCTCAACCCCAACAAGTGTGCTTTCGGAGTTATAGCCAAAAATTTTTTTAGATTTTCTTATAACTTAAAGAGGAATAGAAGCCAATCCTAAAAAAATCCAAGCGCTACTTGAGATGAAACCCCCGAGCTCCCTGAAAGAGGTACAATGGCTTGTGGGGTGAGTGGCGTCTCTCAACAGATTTATATCCAGGTTAGCTAAAAAATGTCTTCCATTCTTTAAAACCTTGAAACAAATCAAAGATTTCAAATGGTCAGAGGAATGTCAATCCATCTTTGACAAACTTAAGGCATACCTAGGCTTAGTTTCACTATGATCAAAACCAGTCAAAGGTGAGGATTTATTTATATATTTATCCATTTTACCTAATGCTGTCAGCATGGTTCTAATCTGAGATGATGCAGGGATGCATAGATCCATCTGCTATACCAATAGATTATTGTGAAATGTAGAAACTTGGTATTCCAGAATCGAAAAAATCATTTATTCTCTGGTCACAACAACCAAATGGCTTCGACCATACTTCTAGGCTCACTCTATTATTGTCTTGATGGATCAACCATTGAGATCGGTCCTTTTCAATGACCTGACACATCCGACCAATTGGCCAAATGGATCATCAAACTCAGTAAATTTGATATTTGTTACCTGTCCAAATCTTCCATGAAAGCTCAAGTGCTGCTCGACTTTATGGTAGAATGCTTAATACCTGAGGAAGATTTGATCCCAGAAATTCAAAAAGAATTATAGGAGAATCTCATTGGCTTTTACATGTGGATGGAGCTTCAAATGCCCAAGGGAGTGGTGTTGGTTTGATTTTAGCTAGTCTAGAAGGAGCTGTCACTAAACATGCCCTGATATTCAATTTTAAGATTTTTAATAATGGAGCCAAATATGAAGCCCTCATTATGGGATTCAAAATGGCAAAGAAGCTCAACATCAAGAAACTCAAGATCTTCACTGAGTCCCAGCTTATTATCGGATAGGTACAAGGTCAATATGAAGCCAAAGATTCTATTATATCCCAATATTTATAAAATATAACAAAATTATCAAAAAATTTTGATGATCTCGAGATCATTCAAATACCGAGATTGAAAAATGCATGACCTAATGCACTTTCACATCTTGCCACATTGAAATTTTTCAATCTTAATTAAAAAATATTTATTGAAGTTCTTGAGAAACCCAACACGGAAGTCCTAATGATTGCTCAAATGAATCATGAACCGAGCTGGATAGATCCTTTAATGGATTATTTGGATAGAGGAATACTGCCCAATGATCCTGCCGAAGCAAGAAAGATCAAGAGACAAGCTTTCAGGTACACCATCTTGGACGGAAGACTCTATAAAAGGTCATTTTCTTTTCCTCTGCTTCAATGCCTGAGGCTCTCGGAGGCTGATTATGCCCTTTGAAAGGTTCATGAAGAAATCTATGACAATCACTTGGGGAGTAGGTCCCTGACATATAAAGTAATCTAACAGGGTTATTACTGATCGACCATATAGAAGGACACTACTGACCTCATCAATAAATATGATAAATGCCAGAGGTATGCAAATATTCAGCACCAATCAGCTATTGAACTTATATCAATTACTGCTCCTTGACCTTTCGCCATTCGGGAGATGGATATTCTCAAGCCATTCTCCATGGCGACAAGATAAAAAAAAATTTTAGTGATCGTAATTGATTACTTCATCAAATAGATAGAAGCTGAACCACTGGCACAAATCACTGAGAAAAAGATGCAGGACTTCATCTAGAAGTTGATCATCTGCCATTTCGATCTTCCTCGAATGATTATTACTAATAATGGGAAGCAATTTGATAATGCAAAATTTAGAGAATTCTATTCTAAATTGCACATCAATCATAGATTAACCTCAGTAAGACATCCATAATCTAATGAAGAAGCTGCGATTACAAATCGAACAATTCTCCAAGGCCTAAAAACTAGGCTTACTAAAGCCAAAGGTCTCTAGGTTGATGAACTGCATAATATCTTTTGGACTTACAGAATCACTCCCAGATGATCGACTGAAAAAACACCTTTCAAACTCACGTTTGGATCAAAGGCAGTAATACCAGTGAAAATCGGCCTTCTAACACGAAGAGTGAAAAACTTCAATGAGGAAAGCAACTCAGATCGACTGAGAACCATTCTCAATCTGCTAAAGAAAATTAGAGAAAAAGCACAAATTCGAATGACAATCTACAAACAAAAAGTGGTCAGATATTACAATACTAAGGTAAAGCCAAAAATCTTTCGAAAAGGTGATTTAGTCAATTCTCTACCAAGTTGAAGTTTCAAAATTTCTGAAACAAGAAAAACTCATCCTGAATTGAGAAGGGCCATATTGAATCACTAAAGTGATATGATCGGAGGCATACAAAATTGAGAATTTAGATGGTTCAAATATTTCAAAAACATGAAATGCTGAAAATCTTAGAGTGTATCATCAATGATTTCTAATAAAGATTCTGAAAATCTTATCTCACTAAAGACTTTTCTCCAAAATTTTGAATTCTTTTGACCACCTCAGTGAAAAATCGAGCTAAATCAAAAGGAGGCTATGCTCTAGCAGGAGATAAGATCTTTCTATCTTAAAAATTGATTTTCAAATCGATAAAGCCCCAAAGGGTATAGGAGATAAGATCTTCCTATCTTAAAAATCAATTTTTAGATCGATAAAGCTTTAAAGGGCATAGGAGATAAGATCTTCCTATCTTAAAAATTGATTTTCAGATCGATAAAGCTCCGATGGGCATAAGAGATAAGATCTTCCTATCTTAAAAATCGATTTCCAAATTGGTAAAGCCCCGAAGGGCATAGGAGATAAGATATTCCAATCTTAAAAATTGATTTCTAGATTGGTAAAGCCCCGAAGGGCACAGGAGATAAGATCTCAATATCTTTAAAATCAATCTTCAGATCGGTAAAGTCCCGAAGGACACCAAAGAAGAAAATCCTTCTATCGTTAAATATCGATCTCCAAATCGATGTTATCTTAGACTTTCGTTAAATATCGATATCCAGATCGATGTTATCTTGGACTTTTGTTAAATATCGATCATCGAATCGATGTTATCTTGAATCTTTGATAGAATACCGATCTCCATAGCGATACTATTCTGAGATCATAAACTTTCGATCTCCAGGTTGGAGTTATCTCGAATCTTTATAAATATTCAAATAGAAAAACTAGGAGGCAATCAATTGAACTCCTATAAAGTAAAGGTTCAACCTTCTAATTCCCAAATTTTAAATAGAGGTACCCCTAAACTTCTACTCAATTTTATTTAAAATTATTAATTAATTGAAAAGCATGATTTTCTATGTATGCTTGTTGAGGCAGCCTACATCAGGACCTAATTGAGGTCAATCAACTGCTACCTATTACACTTGGAAAAAATTTCTGAACAAGAAATTACAATGTCTCATGATAAGCTATACCAGATCAAAAAAATCCGATGTCATATACAGTCATATAAAAAAAATTCATTTTATTAAAAAAAATCTACAAAAAGTCCAAATTTTGTTTGATATAAAAAGATACATCAAACAAAAAAGAAAAAAAGGATCACAAAAATCAGGCATTTGCCTGAGGAGCTTTCATAGAAGCAGCCGCCTGATCATCTTCTAGCGATATGACCTTGACGGTTGGGGTCTCAGAGGATCAAGCACGAGAGCAGGAGCAGGAACTGGTCCTCGATAGGAGGATGAGACTGGTCAGCAATCACTTCGGGGATAGGTTGGGGTGCATCTGTAGGAGAACCTACATTTGATGCTGCTTGAACATTTATCTTCAATGCAAGAGCAAGACTGGCCTCCTAGGTAATGCCACTCAAATCTAAGCTAGAAAAGAGCTTCTCAATCAGATTCTTGCAATTGTTAAATCCACTGTCAAAGAACTCCCCTGAAGCCTTCATGACCTCCTCTTCAAAAGCTTTGAAGAATTTGTAATCCTCCATGGCTCGGGCAGCACTGGCCTTCCAATGCTCCAAATCCCTCTGATACACTAGAAGGGCCTTATCATGGGTGGCCAGCATATCATCCCGAGAGGACACCATATCCTCCAATGTTTTCACCTCGGTCTCCAAATCAGAAATCTTGGAGACCTCCTGCTGTAGCTCCAACAGTCTCTTTTTCCTCTCATTGGCCTTTCTTTGGTGCTCCATCAAGGCCTTATTTTTCTCTTTTATTTTGATGAATTTGTCTTGGAGCTGCTTCTTCAGCCCCTCAGCAACCTTTGCCTCTTTGACAGCTTTCTCCTCTGCCGTCTTCTGACAGTCCTTCTTTCAAAAAATTTTTATTCTCAGCCAGCCACTCCATGTGCTTAGCAAACAATTTAAAATATGAGCCAGCCTAACAAAAGAAAGAAAGAAAAGTGATATCAAGTCGGTAAACAACCGATGCAAAAAAAAGGAAGAGAGGAGAAAGAATTTTCTTACATCCAAAATGCTGCTGAAGCCATGATTGAGCAGATTATCCGATGCAAGATCTCTCCTGTAGGCATGTAGGTCCCACTAAGGCATCACAACGTACAACAAATCTTTGCCAAGTGTCGCTGTGTCCTACACAGAGGCTTAGGCAATGTTGATCCGATCAAAAGAGGTTGACGGTGGGTCAACCATAGAAGTCTTCGACCCTTCGAAAGGTCGAGCTTGACGAATGAATACCAAGGTCAACATAGTTAGCGGATTAGAACTCAGTGGTGCAGTACTCGAGCCTAACCTCTGACGAGTCGATGGCTCCTTTGAAGGTGAACGGGCCACCTCACTAGATTATCGATGTCCCCAGGACATCGAAGATGATGTTGGTAAAGGAAGGGCACTGATGGGCACCGCATTGATGACTAACACCCCTGCTGTGGAAGATGGTGCAAGTCGGGGGGATGTCAAGGAGGAGACAGCAATATCCTTCTCCTTTCCTCTCTTTGCTGGTGGAGAGCTAGAGGACTCTGACTTTCTCTTTCTCTGATCTACCAGCCTTTTTGGATCAAACGTCATAAGTACTGTAATGATCAAGGAGAAGTATAATGGTCAGATATAAATCAAGTACAAGAAAATTCAAAGAAAATTCGATAACAAACTCACCCTGAAGGGAGATGTGACTGATGCTAGAGTCGAATAATGATTGGTTCGTCATTAGTTAGCTAAGCTAGGGCACCTTCATACCTAGCGGCTCTTCAAAGGCCTCCTTGTCTTCAGGTAGAATAATTTTATGAAAATTTTAGTTAAGCCGAGGTCTACCTCAGCTAGTATTGAAACCCCAAGAAATATCATTAAAAATAAAGAAAAAATAATTTTTTCAGTCATGGATGGAGGAAGGAAGAGTAGGATTGAATTTATAATTAGGTCAGAGTGAGAAATACCATCAATCTTTTTTTGTGGGGTATCTTTTCAAAATAATAGAAGCCCTAAAAAGAGAAATTCTAAGCTCTATGGCAGTGAAACTATAATAGATGATAAAAACTAGGATGATCCTAATGGCATTTGGGATAACTTGGGTCGGCTGCAAGCCATAGAAATCTAAGACGTTGCAAATAAAGGGGTGCAGGAGAAAGCGCAGCCCAGACTAAAGTGACTCATCATAGAAGGCCACACAATCTTCAGGAGATTTTGTAATCCGATCACTTGGACTGGGAGCTATGAGTTGAAAATTCTAAGGGATAAAGTATTTCTTCTTGAGCTTCTCCAGGTCGACATCTATTAAGATTGAAGGCTCAGTATCTGGGCTGAAATAGTCTAGAAATTTTCTCATCGGAGACTCTGAACTATCGTTGCCAAAAGTACTAGCCTCGGTGGCTACCTAAGATGGATTACCTACCTCAATGGCCAATCGAGGATGGATTGATCAGATGCCATGGTCATCTAAGATTATCTTTCCCCTCCTATTGCCACCAAGAGATGTACTCTCTTGGACAGCATGACGGACACAAAGATAAAAGAGAGACAAGAGAAACGAAAGGGGAACTAAGAAAGAGAAAATGGCAGAAGAAGGAAGGAAACCCTAAGAAAGGAGGGACCCTAAGCCTAAAAAGAGGAGGAAGAAATCTAGTTAGAGGAAAGAGAAGCCTTCTTCATGAACTCTGGTGGCTTTCCTCAAACTTCGACAGCCATCAGAATCGTCCTCTCCTCCGATTGTCTGGACACAAAGAAGCTTCCAAAACTTTAGCAATAGAACCTCCACTTCAAAAGAAAAAAAGTAAAATGATAGTGAAATGGATAGTGCCCTATATATAAGGAGAAGCAACGATCCAGATTGATCTGCTCATCATTGGATTTGATCCACTTGTCAATCATTCAGAGACATTATAGAGAGACCATTTCAATACATCCGTTCTAATTAAGCGACGTAGACTCGATCTGCGTAGTGGATTAGCTAGCTAATGAAAGACTGACACGTGCCCCATGTTACCTGGATCGCGGTGGAATAGCCAATGATGATTTTGCATTCCCCCATGCTTTCTTAAATTCCAAGTATGGCGAATACGACAAAATTCCTTCGAACAAGATGGCGTGTCACTTCAAATAATTAAAAAATTAATTTTGGTTGTTGCATGACATGATTCTCGATGGAGAAAATTAATTGATGTCTTTTAAAAAACTACTTTCCATACTCGTCGCAGAAAAAGTTCTACTCCAAGCCTGAAAAGTGGAGGATAACTATTGATACGGATAATCACCACTAGCCATATGGCATCATTAGAGAGGCCATCATTTCAGAAGACTATTGAAAGCAAGTATCAGACTCAGGTTAGTAAAATACCGATCTAGAACCTAGTCTAATCCGTACCGTGGCCAAATGGAATATTGATTTGATCAAACTAGATTGATAATAAATCGATGACCATAAGATTCAGATCGGTAAATCATTGTCCTCAAGAATGCTCTGACTCACTGTGGAGTAAGACTGGTATTAAACCAACCTCAGATTAACCATACAAGACCGGACCAGTACTCTATTATTTTGGAAACTAGCTACAGTCTATCTTCCATAGAAGATTGGGTTTGTATTGACCTCGACAGCAGTGATCCACTTGCGTGGTCCCGAGATTAGTCTGTCATCGGTCTCTTCATCTCGAAACTGGTAAGATACCGATCTCACCTTCTATGGGAGGGTGTCTAAACTTTATCATACCGAGATCGATAAAACATCGAGCTCACCATACTACGAGATCGGTGAAACACCGATCTCAACATGACCTGATAAATTGATTGATCTCCAGCCACTCTACAATCAAGTCATGGCTCTCCTCCAGCCGCATTACAGCTAATCACCACCAAGACAAACGGCCAACAGCTGCAATCCAGTTGGTCATTCTATTATAACAAACTAACTACCTAACAAACTCTCCTTAAGACCTAAACAAACTCCTCTATAAATAGAGGGGTAGGGTACTCTTCCGAAGGTAAGGATAGGATTTATAGAGCCCAGACTCAGTTAAAATCTGCTCTCGACTTCCTCACTAAAGGAAGATCAAACTCTCTTTCTCCATTCAAGCCCTCTCATACTGTCTTTCAATCTTCCATTTTTACTATCTATTGGCAAAGTTTCAGCTGATTTAAGCATCGAAGGATCCTAAACTGGAGGATACCCAATCGGTTCTTGGATTTTTTCTTATAGGTTGCTCCATGATTCAAATCGATCAAACCCCAGACCAGCTCTCTAGCATCAACATTTTCGAAGAATCTAAAGCCCTGCTGCAACTGATACAAACTTCACCAACCCACTTCAAACAAACAATGCAAATATTTTTTATAGGTATTGCAAAGCTCTTGTGCCCCGGATTTCGGTTGTGCTGCAAAGATGGACTGGACAAACCTGCTTGCCATACTCGCTAGACGTTCCTGAATTGCTTTCTAAACTCTTGATCGATACTCCAGAGTTGAAACAAAAGGGGTGGGGAGAATTGTCGCAAGATCCGCTCGCTCTCACGCACATATGTGCACCCAAATGTACACGGTTATATATGCATGATCATTAGAATGAATTAGACAATCAAATGAAGAATTTCACAAAGGGAGGAGCTACGAATAATATTAGGAAAATAATTCTTACAAAACTGTCGGCGATGATGAATAAATTCAATCCCAATGCTGGCATGTTAGATCGTAATCAGATAATGCACATTCGGCTTTTTTGTGATCGAAGATTTGATGCTGACAAGTGATAAAGTTGCAGTATTGATGATTAGAGATGGTTTGGGGTTGGAAAGGTCTAGATATAATTATCAGGAAGCAATCGAGTGAGTTAGGATCCACGAAAAGTTACATGCTGCATTTTTTTTTTTTGTGGCGGGTGGGGGTGGGTTTGTGGGGTGGGGGGCTGGCAAACAAAGGAGGCAACCGTGCATTAGCACATTAGTCACCAGCCAGCTTTATCCCAAAATTAAACTGTACAAATTACAAAGAGGTCCAAACAAAGGAATATACAAGTATCGCTTGAAGCAGGGGATTGAAATAGCCTCTAGCTTCAATTTTGGACATTCGGTTGGAACTAAATTAGTTGCGCTCATATGCGGGCCTGATTCGATGAGTTTGAATTTGAAACTACCACTAACAACTTAAAGATAAGTTAGCAACCAACCGATAAGATATGAAAAGAATCTTTTATCCTTATCTCTGGTGGTGAGGTTTGTTCTATTTAAATATACTGATCTTTAGGATTAAAGTAACAATACAAACCCCACATAAGAGTATAGGAAGAAAAAAGTTTTACATCTCCATTATTATCTTTCAGATCCAGAGCTTTTGTACAGTGGAATATAGGTTTGATTCATTAGTAATCCTACCTACCCCCAATCTTTTCCGGGCAAGATTAGGTATGTCTTCCGCTACCCTACATTGGTATCAGAGTACTAAAAGTTGATTCCATGATTCATGGCATTCTTCCATGTACTCTAAGTTAGGCTAAGATTTTATAGATCCTTGCTCTTATAGATATTTGTTCTTTTAATCGGAACACTCTCATGGCCTAATACCTTTTATGATGAGAGATAATATTTTATATATTTAAAAGCAAAATTTTTGGATTAGATATGATCATTATTTGATCTGAATATTGATAACCATTGGAAAGCTCTTGAGATAAGCTTTCTAATGATATATTATATATATTTTTTTAGATTTACAACGTAATTGTTTTGTTACTCCCAAAAAATAAAAAATCTGTTCCAGATGTTTCTGAGAAGATAATCAGCTGATCGCATCACGGGCTTCGTGTCCCTCCACACCACATCTCCTCTTTTTAACCATATCTTTTATGGCTTTGGATGGTTAACTAAGGGTTGACTTTAAACAGGGTATGTTACTGGCTTGTTTTTGTTCATCTCTTGTTTATTTGGGCTACGTGTTAATGCACATCCGATTGCACGCCCAAGCAAGGGAAAAGGAAAAAAAAGGAAGAGGCTGCATGTAATGGCACGACCCTTCCAGTTGTGTTTCCACGGCACACGGCACGATGTTTCTGGGCCATAACAATTTTTTTAAGAAAATATTTTTTTTAATTTTTTGGCATGTCTGTATTATCTAGGCTGGAATACCTTTTAGTCAATTTCTTTTTGATAATTGGATTATGACATATTTAATTAAAAAATACATATTCCAGGTTATGCTAAATCTAGTGAAAGTTTCGATCATTGTGTTCGTTTTGCATAACTTAATTAAATATAAATAACTAGATGCTCGTTATGTAATGTCATTACGAGCATAGTGATTTTTTTTTTATTTAATTAGAGTTTTGCTGCAAAAGACTATATATATATAGACTTTACATATATGTATAGTGCTAATTTAAAAATATCCTTTCTCTACATGCTACAATATTTTAGTTTATAATGACTTCAAAACAAATAGTTGCTCATCTTAATAAAAGAAAAACTTGATGGTGATAATTATGATATTTAGTATCATAAAATTTAATATATATTTGATCAACAAGAGGTTGTTGAGACCTTGACCCAAATCATGGAATAGCCCAGATAGGCTAATGGTGCTCTTGCAGAGAGATAGAAGACTATCAGAATTTACTCAAGAAAAATTGCATCGCTTGCATCATGTTACTGAGTAGCATGTAAAACAATCTCTTGTGCGAATTTAAGTAGTATACAATAGCACATTATATATGGAAATCTCTTAAAACTAAATTTTTTTAGTGCTACTTCTGCCACTAGATTTTGTAGTTTGATCTTGCGACGGTTATCAAAAACATGCTAACCAGACTATGAAATAGCACATGAGGTTAATGTCAAACATGATACATGAGTTAAAATCTACTAGCAATATTTTGATTGAGGAGCAGTAGGTTCAGGCTGTAATTCGCTTCTTCCCTACTTATGGAAACATGTGCGGATTAATATGGTGCACAATGAGAATCTACCAGCAATATTTTGATTGATGAGCAGTAGGCCCAGGCTGTAATTCGCTTCCTTCTCAACTTCTGGAAACATGCGTGGATTAATATGATGCACAATGAGAATGTGAAAACGTTCGAGGACATTGTGTGTTATTTGGAACTAGAGGGAGAGCATCTTGAGGCTGCTAAAGCTTCCGTTTGTCGCTGAGATTAATCCACATAAGGCATTTAGGCCTAAACAAAAGAAAGCTAACAAAAGTACAAGGAAATGCAGGGAAGGAGCATAACATCAAAAAGAAGAGAAGAAAGCATGCTGGCAAGAAAGATAAGATTAAGATGTAGCTAGATAAGATTAAGATGTAGCTGGGACACTTCGCTCATGAGTGCACTGAGCCAAAGAAGGTATGTTCTAGTTTTAGTTTTCACACTGATTGTTTTATCACATCTAGTATGTTTGTTGCTAAATCTCTCCCTATATGGATTGTAGACTTTAGAGCAACTGAGCATATAGCGAAAAATCGAGCAAAGTTTGTGGAGTATTGCCGGTTACTTGCTAGAAGCAAGAAGATGTATATGGGGAATCATTCTAGTGTTGATGTATTAGGTATTAGCACGTAGGTGATGCGAGGAGGTCGCACTCTTTATCTCCAGATGTTCTTTATGCTCCAAAGATCCAACGGAACCTTTTTCTAGCTTAAGTTAGGCTTTCATTCTAGTTTTGAGAATAATTCTATTGAAATTCATCTTGGAATAATTTATTATGATAGTGGCATTATCATGGATGGTTTTATGGTTCTTGATATTGATTATTCAAATAATAATTTTGATAGTTCTTTTTCCTTGCAAGCTTCTATGGATAATGGTCACCGTGATTCTATTAAATGGCATGCTAAATTGGGCTATATTGGCCAAGATAGAATGAGTAGATTAGTTAGAGAAGACCTATTGGACCTGCTCACTAAAGTTAATTTGCCTATGTGTGCGTATCATCTAGTAAAAAAAATAACTCGAAAACCTTTTGGTAAAGCCACTCAGACTGAATACCCATTACAATTGATCCATTCAGACATTTGTGGCCCAATGAATATGAGGGAAAAGCATGGTAGTGTTCCTATTTCATAACTTTCATAGATAACCATATGCATTTCTATCATGTTTGTTTGATTTTCCACAAATCTGACTGCTTCATATGATATATCAATAAGGTTGAGAATCAGTTAAATAAAAAAAATTAAAGTTTTAAGGATTCATAGAAGCTACGAGTACCTATCAGAACAAGTCAAGAAATTGTATGAAGAAAAGGGAATAATTAGACAGTTGATGATTCTAGGAACTCCGCAACAAAATGGTATTGTTGATAGGAGGAATCGCACCTTGACCGATCAATGATGACACAAGCTAATTTACTCATTTGATGTGTTATTGATTACTGCCTACATTTTAAACTGTGTCCTCTAAATGGATACCTTTCACCCCATATGAGCTATGGACTAGCAAAAAATCAAATTTGAATAATTTGCAATGCTAGGATTTTGCTGCTTATATACATAATACCACTCATAAGTATGGAAAGTTAGGCCCTATAGTGAAAAAGGGTATCTTTATAAGATACTCTGAGCACTCAAAGGATTAATTATATGTTTATTGGGGAGTAGCTGGATGTAAGTGTGACTGCAATTGAGTCATGAGATGTTAAATTCCTCGAGGAGAATTTTTCTTAAAAGAACGAAGTTTGGAGAGAGATTGAATTTAATGAGGAGGAAGATTTAGGGCATGGTGCTACTATAAGACCGGTTGAGGTTGAGGAAGTAACTCCAAGACCTCATGGGGATAGTGGGAGCGACATACTATTTAGTGAATTGATTCCACTAACTCAAGGCTCTCAAGAACCTCAGCTACGTGTATAAGCAATCCATGTCATCATTTTGAGATTGAAAAGAAAGTTTTTATGATTGTCGTACATGATGATGATGAGCCATGCTTATATCAAGAGATTATCTATATCAAGAGGTTATCTCATCACCTACTAGTAAAGAATGGATGGATGCAATGTTAGAGGAGATAAAACCTATGAAGTCTAACCATATCTGGGACTTAGTTGACTTACCTCTAGGGCAAAAAACCATCAGAAACAAATAGATTTTGAAGGTCAAGCGTCAAACGGATGGTTCAATTGAAAGGTACAAAGCTCGTCTAGTAGCAAAGAATTATACTCAAAAAAAAAATTGTTGATTATGAGAAAACCTTCTCTCCAAATATTGTTAGGTTTGCCTTGATTCACCTGATTCTAGGTATTGCCGTACATTTAGATTTGAAACTTTACCAAATGGATATTAAAACAACATTTCTCAATGAAGAGCTAGATGAAAAGATCTATATGGATCAACCTACTAGCTTCGTTGTAAGGGTGAGGAGCACAAAGTTTGCAAACTCCGATGATCCATCTATGGCTTGAAGCTATCATCTAGGCAATGGTATCTAATATTCCATAGAGCCATCATTGATGATGAGTCCTTAATGATCGAGAAGACCATTGTGTGTATATTAAATGATCCAAGAGAAGTTTTGTTAACCTTTCTCTTTATGTTGATGATATTTTGTTGGTCGAAAATGATATAGAGTTGATTGTCATCACAAAAAAATGACTATCCTCAAACTTTCAGATGAAGGATATGGGTGAGGCAAATTATGAGCTTGGAGTTAAGATTTTTGGGGATTGATCAAAGAGACTTTTGAATTTGTCTCAAAAGACTTACCTAAGAAGGATCCTTGAGCAGTTCCACATGCATAATTGCAAGCCCATTGATACTCCTATTACTGAAGGTGGGAGCTTGAGCCTAGAAAAATGCCCAAAGACTCCTCAAAAAAAGAAGAAGATGAATTGCATCCCATATGCTAGCATAGTTGGGAGCCGAATGTACACTATGATATGTACTCGGCCTGATATTTGCTATATTATGGGTTTGGTCAGCCGTTATCAATCAAATACTGGAATTAAGTATTGGGAAGTCAAGAGGATACTCCACTACCTTAAAGAGACTTTAGACTATATGCTTATCAGGGATTAGATTTAAGGCTCATGGATTATATTGATGCTAATTGGGCTAGTAACTTAGATGAGCATATAAAATCAACCAAAATGCTAAGATAAGTTTTTTTTTTCAAAAGATCATATATGGCATGCAAGAGGCACGAGGATCATCCCCCGCATCTCCAGTTTTATTTTCAGTCAAAAAAAAAGACGAAAAGACCGTACATATATGGATAGTCCCATAATCCATATAAGCCTAATTTGAGAGCCGAATATGAGATAACTATTTGGCACTTAGAATAGCGAGCAAATAGGGAACTCAAGTTAAGCACTCAGGGAGTGACTGAACCAAGATCCGTATGGCCTATGTGAGAGAATGACATGTGCTCAATTGATTGAGATTCTCTACCATAGCATGTACTTTATACTACATGTGCTTTTGCAACCATTGATGCGTGCTAATTTATAGCTATGGCAAGTGCACCAGTCGATCAAGTAATAAAGTGAATGAGTAGGATATCGTCCTTAGAGGATTGAAAAATAAGTACTGAAAAGCTCTTTCCTATGCTTTATTTAGAAGATCGATTTATGAGAATAAGAAATTAAAGAAAAATAAAAAAAATAATTAAAAATTTTTAATTAAATAGAGAGAGTGTAAATTATTAGGATTTTAAATTCAAGAGCAATGGATTACTAAGGCAATCGGTTCACCAACTCAGTCAATACAATATTTAGTTTTTTTAGATTAATTTTATTTCATGTGACGGTGGAGTCTCCTAATTTATTCACTACCCTTTGGTCCAGGCATAGCAAAACTATTAATATTTATTAATTATCCTTTGGTCCAGGTG
This sequence comes from Cocos nucifera, assembly GCA_006176705.1. Classification (NCBI taxonomy): domain Eukaryota; kingdom Viridiplantae; phylum Streptophyta; class Magnoliopsida; order Arecales; family Arecaceae; genus Cocos; species Cocos nucifera. Next base: position 669,424 of record QRFJ01001507.1, read on the forward strand.
TAATTTAAATAAATATTAATGCATTAGGTTTTGTGAAATCCTCTAATTAAAATACGCTGCGTCCAAAGCGCACTAAAATTTCCGCATGCATATGAATTCTAATTTGATTCATAATACAAGGTATATAATCAAGAAGCATTAACATAGATGTACTTGATCCATAACATCTATGTTCATCAGATCAATTAGAAGATGGTCAGTAATCTAAAAGCATTAAGATCAGATTTATATACTCATTATGAATAAAATTTAAAAATAAATCACACTGAATATTGCATCAAAAGAATGGTTACACCTTAACCTTAGTAAAATAAAATTTAGTTCATAATAACAAGTTCAAAAATAGTAAATAAAATAAAAAGCATAAAGAAATTAAACTATTTGATTGCTGAAATTGATTGTTTGCTGCTCTTGATGCGAAGAACTTGGTGAAGAAGAAGAGGCTCCTTGATCGATGTCTTGATCGTCGAAGAAAAATCAAATTTTTTTTTTGATTTTCTCATAAATCATTTTTTTTATCTCTCTCCTCTCTCTTTCTCCCTCTCTCTCTTTCTCTCCGTCTCTCTTTTTGTCTCTCTCTAATTCCTCATCTCTCTCTGATTTTTTTTCTCACGGCAACCCTGGGTTTTTTTAATAGATGAAGAGTTTTATTCCCCCAAAATCCATCAAAAATTAGGTTTTAGACTCCCAAAATAACTCAAATTAGGATCTGAATAATTCTGGCCGTCAGATGTTGATCAAATGGTCCAAAAATCACTCAAAAAGCTCTTAAAATAACCCAGATCAAGTCGGATTTAATATCAGCCATTGGATCATCCATTGGATCGAATCTGGGCCGTCTGATTGCGTTGAAAGAAGGCTTCAGATCTATAGTTTAACGTCGGGATGAATCTCAGCCGTTGGATCTCGATCGGGAGCTGCGGATGCCGTCCATCAGCGCCTTCTTCTCGTCCGTCCGATCAAGCTTCAGTGAAAACCGCCCGTTAGGAATTCCCAAATTGCCCTCCGTGGACCGTGCGCGAGCCCGGTGTTGCATGGACCGCCGCATTCTTCAGCCAATCAGCGCACTCTTTATGCTGTGAAATTTCTCGAATTACCCTTCAGATGGTCCACCGTGCGCCGCGAAAAATGCTGACGTCAGCGTCAGCGTTGGTCGGTTTTTTTTTTTTTTGAAATTCGATTCTGGGCTCGTTTGAAGTCCGTTTTGCCTGAAATTTTTTTCATCTCAGAACCAGAAAAATAAGATCTTCACATTGGTGGCCTTCTTTCCTACATAAGATTAATAAAAGTATCAATTTTCTAATAAAATAGATTAATTTATTTTATAATTTAATACTTTTATTAGTATATTTTTACCACTTATCACACCCCCCAACTTAGTCATTGCTAGTCCCTTAGCAATGTTTTATTTAATACCATATTTCAATAAGATTATCCATCACAAAGATAAAATCTAGGATTAAAGGTCAAAAAGTTTAGAAAATACTGCTAACTAAGCATTGAGCTTCAGAAGCAAATTTTTCAGTCAATACAATTAAAAACTTTCTTAGAGTACATCAAAGATCTATAGCACTTGTGTTCGTGATGACTAACTTTAGCATTTCAGTATTAAATTAAAAGAACAAAAGTATCCTCTCTTATCACCTATTTTGGTCAATTTTCTATACATTCTCAATTTTATACTCATGAATTAAGGTAGCTTTCACACTGCCTTTTTTTTTTTTTTTTTTTTTTTTTTTTTTTACTGTGCTGAGCATCCTGGCCTTTCCTTCACCATTTTACGTGAATTTTCACACTTGACCTAGGTGCAGAGACCCAGTTACTAGGCTTTGGGCAATCCACATATACTCTGTCTTTTGCACTTTATTTATAGGCAGGTAGCTCTTTCCTTAAATTCAAGTTTCTTTGATTAGAATGTATATTAATTTACCAATTTTTAGTGATAATTGAATCCTCAGTTGACCTTATAATCAATACCTACTTTGCCTTGTTAGTGTGCATGTGCAATAAAAAGTGCTAATAATCTTTTAATGACCTAAGTAGGCTGCTAAAAGTTGACCAACTAATCTACTTCTTTAACTCATTACATTCATTAGCAAATAATTCTATCTTTTATCACTTATCCAGTTTATCTTGCTCAAGATTTTCTTCTTGACACATGGATTTTTTTTTTTTTTTTAATTATTGTTCTACATTGTCTTAAAGGAGAAAGAAAAATAAAGGATGTAATAAAGGATAGGAAAGGAATACACCTGATTTTGGTTCAAGTCTGGTTCTTTGGAGCTTTGAAATTTTGCTTGAGTTCTCATTGATTTTTCTGCAAAATTGAAAATACACACCAGAGCAGTAAAAGAGCAACAACAAATTACTGAAAAATAAAAGAAAAGAAAAATGATCAAAACTAAAAAGAAAAGAAACAACCTATCTAGTAGTTCTGATTTATAGTCTTCAGCTTGACTTTCTTTAAGTTCTAAAGTGGATCAATCCGGTGCCACTTCAATTGGAATACTTTCATGTTTGATCGAATCCTTCTTTCAATTTGACATTGCTCGCTTTTATAGTCTCAAACCTATTTTCTACAGAATTCTCATATAATGGATTGTCAATAATGTCAATTAAGAAAATAAGTTTGATTATCATCAGGATGTTTAGTATCTTTGAAAACATTAAAAGTAACTTGTTCATCTTGGACTCTAAGAATTAATTTTTCTTGTTGAACATCTATTAAAGCTCCTCCAGTAGCTAAAAAGGGTCTCCCTAAAATAAGGGGTACATCATAATCTTCTTCCATATCAAGAACAATAAAATCAACAGGAAAAATAAACTTGTTTACCTTTACCAAGACATCCTCCACTATACCTCTTGGATATTTAATGGATCTGTCGGCTAATTGAAGAGTAATAGTGGTAGGCTTTGGTTCTCCTAGACCCAGCTTCCTGAAAATAGAAAAAGGCATGAGATTAATGCTTGCTCCTAAATCACATAAAACTTTATCAAAACTACAATCACCAATAATGCAGGGGATAGTAAAACTCCCTGGATCTTTTAGCTTCTGTGGTAATTTATTTTGAAGTATTGCTGAGCATTCTTCATTCAAATTTATTCTCTCATGCTCCTTCAGCTTTTTCTTATTTGTTAAGATTTCTTTGAGAAACTTGGCATACCTGGGCATTTGAGTAATAGCATCTACAAAAGGAATATTAATATGTAAATTCTTTAAAATTTTGAAAAAGTTAGAAAATTCCTTATCTGGATGCTGTATTTGTCTCTCTGGGAATGGTAGTGGCGGCACGTAGGGCTTCACATTTGGATCAGCAAATCGTATACCTGGAGACCATCCATCTGCTGGTTGTTTTGGTGACTGACGAATTTGAGTTGATGGTTCCTTATTTGTAGTTGGCTCTTCAGTCTCATTCTTCTGATGTGGCTCCTCCAGCTTTGTACCACTTCTTAGGGTGATAGCATTGACTTGCTCCCTTGGATTTGTCTCCGTATTGCTTGGCAAGGATCCTTGAGGTCTCTCGGAGATTATCTTAGCCATTTGACCTATTTGCATCTCCAAGTTTCGAATTGCTGCTGTTTGGTCCTGCCTAAGTTTGGCTTCCAAATTTTTTATAGTTGCTTCTTGGTTTTGCATAAATTTGACCATCAGCTCTTCCATGTTGGACTTCTTTTCAGGTACTTGGAATCCCGGGGGTGGCTGTTGTGCTGCATTTTGATTGCTCCATGAGAAATTTGGGTGCTGCCTCCACCCTTGATTGTATGTGTTGGAGTAGGGATTGTTTTGTTGCGGCCTGAAAAAATTACCAATATAATTAGCTGTATCAGTTGTTTTAGCAAAAGGATTACCTGTCTGGCAATTGCTCGTATCGTGTCCTCCTCCACACAGGTCACAAGTAATGCTCTGAACATGCATAGCTGTTCCCTTTAAGTTGTTGACTTCGGCTCTAAGGGCTGCAATTTCAGCTAGTAAAGTTGGCACGCAATCTACTCCCTGCACAGCTGCTAGTCTTTTTGGCATCATGCGCTCTGTCTGCCATTGATAGCTATTTGATGCCATCTCATCGATCAGATCGAAGGCTTCTTCCTCCATTTTTTCGATTAATGGTTCCTCCTGCTGCTGCATCAATCATAGATCGATTAGTAGGAGATAAACCATTATAGAAAGTTTGTACCTGAAGCCATACGGGTAGTTGATGATGTGGACATCTCCTCAGCAGTTCCTTGAAATGCTCCCAAGCCTCATATAGCGTCTCCATATCCATCTGCATAAAAGAAGTGATATCGTTGCGCATCTTAGCAGTTTTGGAAGGTGGAAAGTACTTGGCTAAGAATTTTTGGGCTAGGACATCCCAAGTTGTGATAGAACCTGCAGGAAGAGAATGAAGCCAATTTTTAGCTTTATCCCATAAAGAGAAAGGAAATAACCTTAATCTAATAGCATCATCCGACACCCCATTAATTTTAAAAGTATCACAAAGTTCAAGAAAATTAGAAATATGGGCATTCGGATCATCATGCATGTGTCCACTGAATTGGACAGTTGATTGAATCATCTGGATCATCGCGTCGATTTTATTTCGAAGTTGTTTGCTCGTACAGGCGGTCTCCTGATGCTCGAAGCTGCATCGGCTACAGATGGTGTGATGTAATCATTTAATGGATGATGTACTGGTCGAATAGCTTCATGCTGTCCTTCAGTCGCCATATCCAACTCCTAGATTGATGTCGTTAGGATCTTCAGCTGCCATGTTTCTCTCTTGTTGTAGTCTTCTAATAGTTCTTTCAATTTCTGGATCTAAGAGGTAGTAAGTTACTATGTCCAGTACGTGTCATGCACTAAATTTTTTTTTTTAATAATAAAAATTAAAAATAAATTTCTAAAGTAAAGCTAGGATCAAAATTTTCAATATTATTTTAGACACAATCCCCGGCAACGGCGCCAAAAACTTGATGCGTGCTAATTTATAGCTATGGCAAGTGCACCAGTCGATCAAGTAATAAAGTGAATGAGTAGAGTATCGTCCCTAGAGGATTGGAAAATAAGTACTGAAAAGCTCTTTCCTATGCTTTATTTAGAAGATCGATTTATGAGAATAAGAAATTAAAAAAAATAAAAAAAATAATTAAAAGTTTTTAATTAAATAGAGAGAGTGTAAATTATTAGGGTTTTAAATTCAAGAGCAATGGATTACTAAGGCAATCGGTTCACCAACTCAGTCAATACAATATTCAGATTTTTAGATTAATTTTATTTCATGTGACGGTGGAGTCTCCTAATTTATTCACTATCCTTTGGTCCAGGCATAGCAAAACTATTAATATTTATTAATTATCCTTTGGTCCAGGTGTAATTTAAATAAATATTAATGCATTAGGTTTTGTGAAACCCTCTAATTAAAATACGCTGCGTCCAAAGCGCACTAAAATTTCCGCATGCATATGAATTCTAATTTGATTCATAATACAAGGTATATAATCAAGAAGCATTAACATAGATGTACTTGGTCCGTAACATCTATGTTCATCAGATCAATTAGAAGATGGCCAGTAATCTAAAAGCATTAAGATCAGATTTATATACTCCTCATGAATAAAATTTAAAAATAAATCATACTGAATATTGCATCAAAAGAGTGGCTACACCTTAGCCTTAGTAAAATAAAATTTAGTTCATGATAACAAATTCAAAAATAGCAAATAAAATAAAAAGCATAGAGAAATTAGACTGTTTGATTGCTGAAATTGATTGTCTGCTGCTCTTGATGTGGAGAACTTGGCGAAGAAGAAGAGGCTCCTTGATCGATGTCTTGATCGTCGAAGAAAAATCAAAAATCCTTTTTGATTTTCTCATAAATCACTTTTTTTTATCTCTCTCCTCTCTCTTTCTCTCTCTCTTTCTCCCTCTCTCTCTTTCTCCCCGTCTCTCTCTTTGTCTCTCTCTAATTTTCTCTCTCTCTTTTTTTTTTCACGACAACCATAATTTTTTTATAGATAAAGAATTTTTTATTTCCCCCAAAATCCATCAAAAATTAGGTTTTAGACTCCCAAAATCAACTCAAATTAAGATCTGGGTAATTCTGACCGTTAGATCTTGATCAAACGGTCCAAAAACCACTCAAAAAGCCCTTAAAATAACCCAGATCAAGTCGGATTTAATATCAGCCGTTGGATCATCCATTGGATCGAATCTGGGCCATCCGATCGCGTTGAAATAAGCCTTCAGATCTTTAGTTTTACGTCGGGATGAATCTCAGCCGTTGGATCTCGATCGGGAGCTGCGGATGCCGTCCATCAGCGCCTTCTTCTCGTCCGTCCGATCAAGCTTCAGTGAAAACCGCCCGTTGGATCAGCCAGAATTCCCAAATTGCCCTCCGTGGACCGTGCGCGAGCCCGGTGTTGCATGGACCGCCGCGTTCTTCAACCAATCAGCATGCTCTTTATGCTGTGAAATTCTCGAATTACCCTTCAGATGGTCCACCGTGCGCCACGAAAAATACTGACGTCATCCTGACGTCAGCGTTGCATCGGTTTTTTTTTTTTTTTTGAAATTCAATTTTGAGCTCGTTTGAAGTCCGTTTTGTCTGAAATTTTTTTCATCAGAACCAGCAAAATAAGATCTTTATATTGGTGGCCTTCTTTCCTGCATAAGATTAATAAAAATATTAATATCTAATAAAATAGATTAATTTATTTTATAATTTAATACTTTTATTAATATATTTTTACCACTTATCAACCATCAAGGAAGTAAATGAATGGATCCTTACTTTATCACTGTGTGAGTCCTTAAGACATGCAATATTGACCTCATTGATGTCTTTTGTGACTTTAGACTATGTCATGAAGTGAATGATCAGTGTTAGTTACTTTAGCATGTTACTTATAACCATGATTGATTCGGTTTTAAGGAACATTATTAGGAAAGCAGTTGGTCATGAACTTAATGGCGTTAGGAAAAAGAAAGATAATTTGGATTACATCGATGTACTATGTCTCATTGTTGATAGGTTATAATGCTTCTGAGTAGCAATGTAATCATAAGTATAGCATAGAATATGTTGAGAAGTTAAGTATAGCTCTTTGAGGGACTAGAGATGCTTAGCTTAATATAATCAAGTTGGACTGGAGCATCCTAAGTTGTTTATCTTTTGAGGGTTGATGTCCCTATATTGGCCTAAGTAGATTTCTAGTATGGAGCTCCCAAAGTGCAAGTTGACTCAGTGGTCGCACTGTCCAAGCAAGAAGGCATACACCACCCTTATCCTAGTGTGACCCTCAAAGAAAGCTCCAAAATAGCTGCTCAAGCCTCAAAAAGCAAGCCCTTGATAGAATTGTTATTCGATAGCAAGCAGAAAGGCAAAAAACTAAGAACATATCTCACTAGGGTTACTCTGCCCATCATAGACAGAGCTCTAGCATGCCACCCCTCGAGCCTCTACCTACTCTACTCTGGAGTACTCTATCCTCCGTATGGTGATGGGGACCCCCAAGTAATGCCAGAGCTTGCACTGCTCCACAATGCCCATCCTCTTATGATAGCATGCCTTAGCTTAACCCTCGCCTTTAGGCTGAAAAAACTATCGATATATGAAGGTTCACTCTCTCTAGAAGTGAGATAATACTCCTTCACAATCCTTATGAGGCCAATGGCATTTTGGATGGTCGTCCAACCCATTAACGGGCAGTTATTTCTAAAACAGTAAATGTGATATGGACTGGGCCCCTGGAATTGGCATATAGTGATCTAAGTTCGGTCCCAAAGATGCAACTCACAAGGCGCGAGTCAGAGCATTAGCATAAATAATAAAAAAATAAGAAGAAAGGAGGCAATCTTGCTGAAGCCCAACCATAGATTTAAAAAGCCTGTTGGGGTACCCTTGATCACTATTGCGAAGGTCAGAGCACAAACACAAGCCATGATTCAATTGATCTACTAATTATGAAATCCAAAGCTTACCAAAGCCTCATGTAGAAACTACTAATCCAAAGCTTACCAAAGCCTCCTGTAGAAACTACTAATCCAAAGCTTACCAAAGCCTCCCATAGAAACTACTAGCTCATCTAGTTATAGGCCCACTCCATATTGACTTTGACATCCATAAGGCATCGGTAGGCCGATGAAAGTCATGTATAAACTTTTGAGCCACCAAAACATTAACAATAATGCCACCAACAAAAGCTCTCCAGACTAGTAAGATGGGGATCAGGATCTTTAGTTAATAGGCCCTCTACAGCAATCTGTTCTTTTTTCCTTGAGCACCCGTAGAGTACCACCCAGCCTGACGAATTCTTTATTCATCAAACACAATTCCAGGACAAAAGTGCAAGATATATACCTTTTCTCCCTCTGTAGGATCCTTGAATGATACAATCTCAATGTTGACACAGAAACTGATCGTCATCGGAATTAGCTGGAGCGATGGTAGATGAGGTCGTCGTCGGGGACCTGCAAAACAAAGTCCCATCCGGAGCCGATGGAGGATGGCTCCGGTAGGACCCTCCGACGATCAAGTCAGCTTCGATCAACAGGAATGGAGTGCTCAGAAATGAGTTCCTCTGAGCTTAGAGAAGGAGAGGAGAGCTTAGAGATTCGAGAGATTAGAGATTAGCGTATCTAGAGGATCCTTTATAGACGGAGCTTAGTTGATGGTGAAAGCTATACCGCCTGGCAGAGAGCCGTTGGGGCTGCATAGAGTTCGATATGAAGAGAAAGACATCGTCAGGCGGATAGTGATAGCCATACTGGCAGGTCATGGGCCGCATAGAACTGGTTACGGAGAGAGTGGTGTCGCCAGTAGTGGCGGCCATATCGTTCGGTCCCATCGTCTGTTGTTGCAGACTGATGGCGATAATTCATCTAGAGAAGTTTGGACTTGTAGGAGAGTTCGGCTGAAGGGAAAGCTCGGGAGCAGCTCGACCGTAGAGGAGTTCAGAGGAGCTCGACCGGCTGAAGGAACGGCCACTTGAGGAGTTCGGCCGAGGGACGACCGCTGAGGAGTTCGGACGCTGAAGAATTTCATTAAAATCCGACCACTTGGAGTTCAAGAAGCTCGACCGCTAAGGAGTTCGTTCGACTGAAGGAGTTCGGTCCGGACGTTGGGAGTCCGAAGGGGCTCGACTGCTGAGGAGTTCGATCGGCTAAAGGGGTTCGATCCGGATCCGTCCGTTGAATCTCTTCCATGGCTACTGGTTGCATCAAGCAGGACATCGAACTGGACTTCGGTAGGAGCGGGGTTTATCTCCAACACTAGCCCCCCCACTTTCGAGTTCGAAACTCGAAGGAAGGGAGTGCAGAAAGGACGACTGTCAAAGTCTTCTTCTGGGCTCCATGCTGATTCAGGTTGAAGCTTGGGGGAGATCTTATCTTCAGCTAAAGTTGATGCTGAAGTTGAAGCTCGGAGGAGATCCCATCTCCAACCGAGGTTGAGGTAGGCCTCATCTCCTGCGATCAAGGTCGGAGGTTGAGCTCATCGGAGGCTCGGAGGAGATCTTATCTCTTGCAGTCGAGTGTGATGCGGGCATTCGAGGGAGATCCTATCTCCTGCAGCCAAGATCTCCTTGGAGGAGACCTTATCTCCTGCAATCGAGCTTTCCTCGGGGGAGATCTTATCTCCTACAGTCGAGATTTTTTCGGAGGAGATCTTATCTCCTGCGGCCGAGGTTGAAGCGGGCATTCAGGGAAGATCCTATCTCCTGCAGCCAAGCTCTCCTCGGAGGAGACCTTATCTCCTGCAGCCGAGCTTTCCTCGGGGGAGATCTTATCTCTTGCAATCGAGGTTTCCTCGGAGGAGATCTTATCTCTGGCCGAGGTTGTTGCTTGCATTAGGATGAGGTTCTCCTCCTGTTCCTAACCAAGGTTGACTCGATCGCTCGGGAGAGATCTTATCTCTAGCCGAGGTTGGCAACGGTCGCTCGAAAGAGATCTTATCTCTAGCCGAGGTTGTTGCTCGCATTAGAATGAGGTTCTCCTCCTGTTCCTAATGGACTGTGGGGGCACATAAGGGCCACTATCAGGGCCTCTCCCCCATCTTGTCCTTTGTGAACGAGGCCTTCGCTTAGAAGAGATCTTATCTTTGACCGAGGTTTTTGCTCGCGTTAGGATGAGGTTCTCCTCTTGTTCCAAATCGAGGTTGACTCGGTCGCTCGGAAGAGATCTTATCTCTAGCCGAGATTGTCAATGGTCTCTCGGAAGAGATCTTATCTCTGATCGAGGTTATCAATGGTCGCTCGAAAGAGATCTTATCTCTAGCCGAGGTTGACTCGATCGCTCGGGAGAGATCTTATCTCTAGCCGAGGTTGTTGCTCGCGTTAGGACGAGGTTCTCCTCCTGTTCCTAACCGAGGATTGACTCGGTCGCTCGGGAGAGATCTTATCTCTAGCCGAGGATTGTCCACGGTCGCTCGAGAGAGATCTTATCTCTAGCCGAGGTTGGCAATGGTCGCTCGGAGAGAGATCTTATCTCTAGCCGAGGTTGTTGCTCGCGTTAGGACGAGGTTCTCCTCCTGTTCCTAACCGAGGTTGACTCGGTCGCTCGGGAGAGATCTTATCTCTAGCCGAGGTTGTCAACGGTCGCTCGGGAAGAGATCTTATCTCTAGCCGAGGTTCTTGCTCGCGTTAGGACGAGGTTCTCCTCCTGTTCCTAACCGAGGTTGACTCGGTCGCTCGGGAGAGATCTTATCTCTAGCCGAGGTTGTCCACGGTCGCTCGAAAGAGATCTTATCTCTAGCCGAGGATTGGCAACGATCGCTCGGGAGAGATCTTATCTCTAGCCGAGGTTGTTGCTCGCGTTAGAACGAGATTCTCCTCCTATTCCTAACGGGCTGTGGGGGCACATAAGGGCCGCTGTCAGGGCCTCTCCCCCATCTCGTCCTTTGTGAATGAAGCCTTCGCTCGAAAGAGATCTTATCTCTAGTCGAGATTGTTACTCGCGTTAGGATGAGGTTCTCCTCTTGTTTCTAGCCGAGGTTGACTTGATCACTCGGGAGAGATCTTATCTCTAGCCGAGGATTGGCAACGATCATTCGAGGAGAGATCTTATCTCTAGCCGAGGTTGTCCACGGTCGCTCGGAAGAGATCTTATCTCTAGCCGAGGTTGTTGCTCGCGTTAGGATGAGGTTCTCCTCCCGTTCCTAATCGAGGTTGACTCAATTGCTCGAGAGAGATCTTATCTCTAGTCGAGGTTGTTTGCTCGCGTTAGGACGAAGTTCTCCTCCATTCCTTATCGAGGTTGACTCGATCGCTTGGGAGAGATCTTATCTCTAGCCGAGGTTGTCCACGGTCGCTCGGAAGAAAATCTTATCTCTAGCCGAGGTTGTTGCTCGCGTTAGGATGAGGTTCTCCTCCTGTTCCTAACCGAGGTTGACACGGTCGGTTGGAGAGATCTTATCTCTAGCCGAGGTTGGCAACGGTCGCTCGAAAGAGATTTTATCTCTAGCCGAGGTTGTTGCTCGCGTTAGGACGAGGTTCTCCTCTTGCTCCTAACGGATTGTGGGGGTACATAAGGGCCGCTGTCAGGGCCTCTCCCCCATCTCGTCCTTTGTGAATAAGGCCTTCGCTCGGGAGAGATCTTATCTCTAGCCGAGGTTGTTGCTCGCGTTAGGACGAGGTTCTCCTCCTATTCCTAACGCGGCAATTATTGACTGTTTTCGTATCCAGAAATAATATTATCGAAAGGAAAGAATTTTATTGAAAGAAAGTTACTAACAGCGCATCCTCAAATTCTGTATTTCAAGATCGTGGTAGCGTTGTTTCTCCGTGTTTCTTCGGCAATAAATCCCAGGGTGGACGACCTCCTCATGCTGGCCTTCTTAATTTGGTGCAAGCTCTTATCGTCGGGAGACGATGAATCGCTGATGCACCAAGCTCCTCCCAGGGGTAATGTAGATGAGGCCGTAAGGTGGCCGACCTCCTTGTGGTCTCTGGCTATGGCAGTGCCAAGCTCCTTGCCATCTCTGGCTATTACAGCACCTTTGGCCGATCTTTTTCTGCTTCAGACTGGTGCCGGAGGAATTTATCGAGCCGCCCCTTTCCGACGAGCTCCTCAATTTTGTCTTGGAGCTGGATGCATTCCTCGGTGTCGTGGCCATGGTCGCGATGGTAGAGGCAGTACTTATTTCGATCGTGCTTGTTTGGGGGAGACCGTAACCCTTCTGATCTTAGCCGCTGGTTCTTAACTTCTATGAGAATTTGAGTTCGAGGAGTGTTGAGGGGGGCGCAGTCGCGGAGCCTTTCGGGAGAGGGACTTCTTCGCGCCCTTCAGTCGGAAATTCCTTGGTGGCGGGCTCAAAAAATTTGGGCCTTGCTTGCGCTGTGGAGGTCGTAAGCACGGCCGAACTTCATTCCATCCCTTTGTGAAACCTGCGGGAGAACTTCATGCCCCTTTGTCGGGGCTTCCTTGTAGTCATACTCGAGAGGGAGTCCTCGCTTGCCCTAGGGCGGTCGTGAGTACGGCCGAACTTCATCTCACCTTCTGTGAAATCTTTGTAGTGGGCTTCCTTGATGACATACTCGAGCGAAAGTTCGGCCTCACTTGTGCCGAACTTCATTCCGATGATGAGGTTTGAGGGGGGAGTTCGGCCTCACTCGCGTCGAACTTTATTCTGCGGGAGGACTTCATTCCGCCTTCGCTTGCACCGAACTTCATTCCGCTTTTCCACGAAAGCTTCCGTGGGAGGACTTCATGCTTTTTTTGTTTCTTGACGACGAGCTTGAGGTGGAGCCCGGCTTAGCTTGCCCAAACTTCACTCCGCCCCCTATGAATTCTTTGTAGGGGGTTAGTTGATGACATACTCGAGGGGGGAGTTCGGCCTCATTTGAGCCAAACTTTATTCCGATGATGAACTTCGAGGGAGAGTTTGCCTTCGCTTCTGCCAAACTTCGTTCCGACCTCCTTGTGAAATCTTCTGTGGGAGAACTTCTGCCCTCCATTTCTCCTTCCTAAGGGCGATTGGTATGCCCAGATGCTCTTCCTTAAGGCTGGTTCCTCGCATCCTCATGGTGGGTTTGCTGACAAAGTCTCCGCTAGAGGTTGTCGCACGGCTTGCATCATCTCGATGGGGCCGCGAGCCCGACCAGCAAGTTGAACTGCTCTACATCTGTGGTGGCTTCGAGTGGAGCCTGGGCTGCAACGGGAGCAGATGGACCTGGCGCGCAGGACGCCGATCGCCAAGTCGAAGCTCTCTCCTGAAGGCATTTTCTCTTCGGAAAAGAACTCTAGTGAGGAAGAAGAGGGATCTCCGGAGAGAGAGAAATCATCGTCGAGCACTCCTTTAAGAACAAGAGAACCTTGGAGGTTCGGGCCCTTCCTCTAGCGCCAATTTGTTGACGCAGAAATTGATCATCGCCGAAATTAGCTGGAGCGATGGTAAACAAGGTCATCGTTGGGGACCTACAAAATAAAGTTCCATCCAGAGCCGGTGGGAGGTGGCTCTGACAGGACCCTCCGACGATCAAGTCAGCTCCGGTCAATAGGAATGGAGTGCTCAGAAATGAGTTCCACTGAGCTTGGAGAAGGAGAGGAGAGCTTAGAGATCCGAGGGATTAGAGATTAGCGTATCTGGAGGATCCTTTATAGGCGGAGCTTAGTTGATGGTGACGGCCATACCGCCTGATAGAGAGCCGTTGGGGCTGCATGGAGTTCGGTACGAAGGGGAAGGCATTGTCAGGCGGATAGTGACAGCCATACTGGCAGGTCATGGGCCGCATGGGGCTGGTTACGAAGAGAGTGGTGTCGCCAGTAGTGGCGGCCATATCGTCCGATCTTGTCGTCTGTTGTTGCAGACTGATGGCGACAATTCGTCTAGAGGAGTTTGGACTTGTAGGAGAGTTCGGCTGAAGGAAAAGCTCGGAAGCAGCTCGACCATAGAGGAGTTCGGAGGAGCTCGGTCGGCTGAAGGGACGGCCGCTTGAGGAGTTCGGCCGAGGGATGACCGCTGAGGAGTTCGAGCACTAGCGAATTCCATTAAAGCCCGACCGCTTGGAGTTCAAGGAGCTCAGCCGCTAAGGAGTTCGTCCGGTTGAAGGAGTTCGGTCCGGACGCTGGAAGTCCGAAGAGGCTTGGCCGCTGAGGAATTAGGCCGGCTGAAGGGGTTTGGTTCGAACCCGTCTGTTGAAGCTCTTCCGCGGCTACTGATTGCATCAAGCAGGACATCGAACTAGACTTCGGCAGGAGTGGAGTTTATCCCCAACACTCAAGATTCTGGAATGCATAATTATAGTAGAACTTCCTCGCTATCTTTCTAGCAAAAAGACAAAAAAATAATAATTTTTTTTAATAAGGAACGGTATAACATGAGACGAAAAAATAAAGGGTGGTTTTTTTTTATGAGGAACGGTTTAACATGAAAAAACAAAGGGTGTTTTTTTTTTTTTTTTATGAGGAACGGTTTAACATGAGACAAGAAAAAACAAAGGGTGGCCGGTAGGAACAGGAGGGGGATTTCCGCAGATTCGGAAGGTCACCTCCATCGATCACAACACAGCCGCTGGGACTCGGTATGGTCGTGGCAGTTGCTTACCAGCCCAAGAAAAGAGGGAGGACTCGCCGTCTCTGCGCTCTCCCTCACTGCGTCACGCTTGTTTCTTCATCTCACCTGGTCGAAGTAATAGTTAAACCTTTTTCTTGGGGACTGGTAGAGCGGTCATCCTGTGCTGAGTTTCCTTCACCATGCGACACGGGTGCAATGCGAGCAAGAAGCCTAACTACCGTGTCCCTTCCCCTGCCATCACCTTCCCACTCTCTCGATTCCTCCATCAAACTCAGTTTTGATCCCTCCTTTTTAGAGGTATAAATAAGTCGGATTAGATCGGATCACGAGTAATCTCAATTCAATCCGATTACTTGATCGGATTCTAATGTTGAATCTAGATCTAATTTAATTAAAAATTGGATCGAATCATATCGGATAAAAAAGTTTGCTCCATTAGATCTTTTGGATCAAATTGGATTCATATATAATCCGATTCCAATCTAAAAATTTTAGATCCAATTCAAACTCAAATTTTGATAAAATCTAGTTCGTATAATAAACTAACATTTACAAAGTAATAAACTAACATTTACGAAGTTTATGATAAAAAAATATTACTTTATCTTGACTCTTAATTTATAAATAATTTTTTAAAATTTTACAATCAAATTGAATAAATTTTTTAAAAAATAATAATGCTATAAGAGTATTTGGAATTTCAATTTTACTGAATTAATTTTATAGTTTATATGCTGAATTTAATATTAAATTCAGGTAAGATTGGATCGGATCTAAATTTAGTAAATTTAATATAAATTTAATATTGAATGAATCTAATTTTAAAATCTTTTTAGAATCCGATCTGATTTTACGAATGAATTAGATCGAATCTAAATAGATCAGATTGAATCGAATCACGAGTCAACCCAATCTATTTTCTTACTCCTTTCGCTCCTCTCCTCTCCACCCTCTCCCCCACCGCCGCCTAAAAGGGAAAAAAAAAAAAAAAGGCTAGACAGCACGATGGCTTCCTCCAAAGATTTCCCAAATGGGCCGAGGATCGCAGTGGGGTTATCATCGCCTTTTCCTTCTCTCTCCTACCTTCGAGGTTAGTTGCAAGTAAAATGTCCTATCAGGCAATTTACTTACCGTCTTGGTTCTTTAACCCCGGCCTATTGCTTCTGCTTTCCCGCTGTTTTCTGCCTGGTGCTGTTTTCCAAGTCGAGTGATAGCCTGCAGAGGAGGATGGCTTTGGGGTCGAGGTCGCATTGTTCGTGAGCGAGCGCTCGAGTTGCAGGCCTTGCATGGCTACATTGGTGGTCTTCCCACAGCAGAGGACTTTCACTTTGGCGGCAACAACAAGACGTGAAGAAGATGACAGCTAGCATCTCTCTTGGAAGTGAGTACATGGCAAGAAGCTCTTCCTAATAAAATTTTATGGGGCAATAAAATGTGCTCCTTGTTATCAGTGAGCAGCACCTTCATTTTTCAATCTCAATTACGAGTATACCCAATAAGAGAACCTTATGGATAGAGACCAAGTCTATAGGAGTACCTCATTCATAAAAGATGGTATTTGAATCAATGTGGCTGAAAGATGGGCATTATTCACGATAATTATATAGAGTTTAAATTTATTAAACTATTAAATATATCTCTATCACTTCATCGGAGATTTATTTTTAGAATCCAGTTCAATCTAAAATATAAAAAATAAATCCTGATGCGTATTAGTATGAGTCACATCCGGATAGGATTAATTAGATAAATTTCAACATTCTCCCATTTGGCCCAATCTAATACAAGTATCTTCATTTTAATTATTTAAAATATTTTTAAAAAAATTTAATAATTTTTTTTTGAATCAAATAATTGAAAATTGATATGGCCACATTTAAAACTTAATTCCTCTATAGAATATATATGATATACTTAATTACAAAATAATCATCAATGTGAATCATAGCGATAAATATGTTATCAATCAATATATAACCTTTCATGTATTACAACACTAATGATACTTCATAATCAAGTTCTTTATTTAGAATTTTATTTCATGAATAGATGGGTTTTTATGCCTATTTCTTGATCATCTTTATATCATATGATAAACAACTGATAAGTATAAAATAAAATAAACTTAATTTATTATAAAATCTAACAATACTACAAAAATGCTGCCATAACACCTATAGTAGCGATTTTCGTTAACTGCTGCTATAAATCGCACCTATAGCAGCGATTTTTGTAACCGCTGCTATAGGTCTGACATATAGCAGCGGTTAACGAAAACCGCTGTCGTAGGTCGGACCTATAGCAGTGGTTATAAAAAATCACCGCGATCTATAACAGCGATTCATTGTAACTGCTACTATAAGTCGAACTTATAGTAGCGATTAATAAGAACCGCTGTATAATCTGATTTATGACAGCAGTTATTTGTAACCGCTGCCATATGTTCTTTTTTTAAAAAAATATTATATAATTTTAAAATTTAATGTCCATCTTCACCGTTCATTATCTAAATAATTATCATTAGAGTGTCGTCATAAAAGGTCACCTCGATCCGATGGCCCTACCTTCATCGATCAGAAAAATTCGATTTCGACGACCACGAATGACGATATGATGATCTGATAGATAGAAATCTTCGATGGATTCAAAAATCTGCAATAATGATCTCGATGATATTTGTAGCATGCTATCAAAGTTTTACTTCAATCGGATATCGTTATCTTGGTCAATTTAGTATATGTTAATTTTCGACCATTTAAATAAGAAACTGAGTGATCAAAAGGATCAAACGACATCTAATTATGAGATAATTTTTTTTATAAATGATCTTGAGCTACTACTGTAATCATTTTGATACGGTGATGATTATAAAATTCAAACTCATGAGTCTGAAGAACGATTCTAAAACTATACATCGTTCCTGATAACTCGTTCTTGAAACTTCTTTGGTAATTATGCTCGTGTTTTTGCAAGATCTACTTAACATGAATAGTTTCATACAAAAATAATTTAAATTTTACTGATCATCATCATATAAAATGATTTAAAATTATAATAAAAGATCATTTAACTAACAAATTATCTTCATAATCGGAATGTCGTTTAGCCTTTTGATCACTTATTTTTCTAATTTAATGGTCGAAATCATTTCCGTACTAAACTGATCATGATAACGATATTCGATTGAAGTAAAACTTTACTAGTGTGCTATAAACATCACCAAGATCATCGTTGTAGATTTTTGGATCCATCTATGATCTTCATTTATCAGATCATCAGTGTCATCATTCATGATCGTCGAAATCAAATTTTTATTAATCGATGAAACTAGGGCTATTAGATCAAGATGATCTTTTGCACGATGATACTCTAATGATAATTATTTAGATAATGAATGCTGAAGATGGACATTAAATTTTAAAATTATATAATATTTAGAGAAAAAATGAGAAAAAAATTATTTTTCATCTATGACAGCGATTATCAAAAACCGCTACTATAGATCGAAATCTATGACAACAATTTTGGGTAAACTGCTGCCATAGGGGTAACCGTTGCCGTAGATCTATGGCAGCGATTTGATAACTGCTGTCGTAGATCTATGACAGCGGTTCGATAACCGTTGCCGTAGGTTAGATTAAAAATTCTCAAATTTTTTTCTTTCCTCTCTTTCCTCCTCTTCGTCGCCAGTGAGACTCCTCCCCCCTCGATTAGTGTCGCCCTCCCCCCTCCTACTAGCATCACCCCTCCTGCCCCATCGGCCGATGTCGCCCCTCCTCCCCCTCAATCGACGTTGACCCTCCTCCCTTCCGACCGACGTCGCCCCTCCTCCCCCCCCCGATCGGTGCCACCCTCCTTCTCCCTCCCTCTCCGGCCCCCCATCCCCGGCCGCCCCTCCCCCCACCCGCCACCCCACCACCCACCTAGCCCCCATCCTCCATCCAACCCTCCCTCAGCCTCCAATGAAATTCCCCCTCCGATGAACCCCCCTCCATCCTTGCTCGCCGCCCCCCGCGAAACCCCACTCCCCCACCCCTCCATCCGACCCTCCCTTGGTTCCTAGCGAACCTCCCTCCGACGAACCCCCATCTGACCCTCCTTCAGCCCCTACGAAATCCCACCCCCACCACCACCACCATTCTGACCCTTCCCCGATCGAGTGCGAAACCTCCTTCGGCCTTCTTATCACTGTGCCCCCTCCCCCTGGCCTTCCATCCCCAGCCGCCCCTACTCTCTCTCTCTTTTCTCTTTTCTCTTTTTCTCTATCTTACTATCTTATTTTTATTTTGCAGGTTACCTCTAGTACCGTCCTCCTCCTCTAGCATCGTCGTCGGCGATCCTTGGAGCTTTCGATGTGACTCGCTCTCTATAGCCATAGGTATAATTTTTTTTTAATTTTATAGTATTATTTATTAATCATGTATATTTATAATAATTTATAAAATATTTATAATAAATATTATAAATATTTATTATAAATATTATAATTATCTGCATGCCATAGTTTTTGGGCCGTATCGTGGCGGTAGCCTTAGGTTGTGCCATATCAGTGGCTGTGGACTAGATCTGTGAATGGGTTGGATTCAGATTGAAACCTGGATATTCAGATCCAGACCCAATTTTAATTATTGATATTGAATCCGAATCTGAATATCCAATGGATCTGTACTTAAGAGAGGAAGGGAGGGATCCGACCTCGCCTCCATCATTAGGAGGGAGGGGGTCCGACCTCACCGACGAGGGAGATTGAGAGAAGGAGAGTAGGAGATCGAGAGAGAGAGAGAGGAAGGGAGGGGGTCCAACCTCGCCGGCATCATTGAGAGGGATGGGGTCTGGCCGCATTGGTGAGCGAGATCGAGAGAGGGAGAGAGGAAGATCGAGAGATGGAAATGCTCGAAGGGAGGGGTTCGGCCTCGCCACTATCATCGATGAGAGAGATCGAGAGAGGAAGTGATTGAGGGGATGGCACACAGCCGAGCCAGCTCGGATATGCAGCCGAGCTAGCTCAAACCGTGATTGAGCCGATTGGGGGAGGATCCTAGCTGGATGTCTCAGGCACGGAGCCGACTGTCTTAGGCACGGAGCCGGCTTAGCTTCCAAGTGAATAGAATTTGATATGTCACGATGTTATATTGATTAATGTTCATTAACGTTGCAGATAATGATGGCACCAAAATGTCATCTAACTTTCACCACTGCCTCTCGACGGATTACGCGCAGTTCAACATCCGAAGAGCAGTCAGAGCATACTTCATCCACCTCGACATCGACTACTCAGAAATCTTTACTGTCGGTATGTACTCCACTGATGGTATCTACTCCACCGATAGCTGAGCCTCTACCATCGTAGGCATCTGAGTGTACATTTTTATTATATTAGCACAACTTTATTTTTTATATAGTATTTGTATACTTATATATTTGCATAACATATTTGTATTGCAGGTGCATCATCCAGTCGGATATTTCACGATCCCACACGTATGGCACACGTGTGGAACTGCTAGCATCAGGTGATGATGTAGTATGATGCGGAGAGGATGCTGGTAGGAGAGATCGCACGAAAGATGTATTTCTTTTTCAGAGTGCTTGTGAGGCGATCGGACATCATTTTCATAGAGCCCAGAGACTGACATTTGATGGATGATACAATCAGGGATCGGGTATGAAAGAAGATATGGGTAAGTACACGCATCTTAGTTATATTTATGTATTTTATATGTTTACACTATATATGTTTGATTAGAATAATTTTGTAATTGATTTTTGATAAATTTGTGCAAAGGAGGTACGACTTCTCCGATCACGAGAGGGCTTGAGATGCTTGACTGAAGAAGATCGAGGAGTTGTACCGGGATTATAAGATCAAGCTCCACAAAGGATGGCTCGAGCACCGATGAGACACTCTAGAGGAGCTTATTTCCTGGACACAGGACTATCCACCGAGTCAGTGGAAGAGAATGGTTAGACACTGGAGGAGCCAAGAGTTCGAGGTAAAATTCCTAACTTTTAAATTTTTTGATATACTTAAAGTTTTATTTAAATATTTTTTTAATATTTATTATTTATTTGAATACTTGTTAGGCTACCTTCCATCAAAAGTGAAAGAACCACGTAGCCCAGGAGTATACGCACACTCTAGGCCGCGAATCCATGGCCAGTCGTGTGCATAGAGAGATAATTAATTCTAAATCTTACTAGATAAATTAAATTTATATTTTTTATCATCTTTTTGATAAATTTATTTTTTATTATAGTTGATGAGAGATGGAGTGATGTCCAGCCATAGCGAGATCTTTCGATCCAGCCACATGGACAAAACGGGCAGGCTGATGAATGCCATGATCGAACATATTTTTGTAAGTATTAAATATATTAGTATATATGATTAGTATTATAGTATTTTTTATAAAATTTTATTTTAATTTATAATTACAGGATCAGTTAGATAAGCTTGCGAGTGAGGGCCCGGATACCTCTGGGCCCCATGATCATCTGTCTCAGGTCTTGGAACCTGAGCACTTTGGAAGGATCCAATGCAGGCTCGGACACATGTCGATGAGCTACTGGTCCGAGGTGAGCGTCTCCTCATAGACTTTCGATGTCGTCAGTCGGGAAGAGCTTGAGGAGGCGTTGGCACGGGCAGATCATGCTACGACGTGGGTAGATCGGGCTGAGGAGCGCACATCTCATCTGAAGGACATCGTGAGAGACATGATGTCAATGCTCAGCACGTATTTTAAAGTCATGGGCTTTGAGGATATGTTGGTCTGCATTTCAGCTTCAGCTTCGGCTTTGACTCTAGCTCCAGCTCCAGCTCCGACTTTCGGTGATGATGACGACGATGATGATGTAGATTTAGAAGACTTTTGATGTATTTTATTTTTTTAAAAAATAATTATAATAAATTTTATTCGATAATAAAATTTTAGCATTTTAGAATAATTCTTATGTTTATTATATTTTCTTGTATTATATATCTGTATTTATCAGATAAAATATATAAAAAATAAAAATTTTATTTTTTTTAATTATTCAAGATCTACGGTAGTGATTTTATAACTATGATAGTGGTTTTATAACTGCTGTCATATTCGTGCCAACCGCTGTCATAGGTCCGATGCCAATCACTATAGTAAACCTATGGCAGTGGTTAAGAAATCGTTGCTATATTACCTATGGCAGTGGTTATATAACCGCTGCCATAGGATATCTATAGCAGTGGTTATGTAACCACTGCTATAGATCGATCTCTTGCAGCGGTTTATAAACCACTATGATAGGCCATCTATGACAGCGATTCTAACAACCGCTGCCATAGAGCTATGGCAACGGCCGTAGTAGCAGCGGTTAGAAAATTGCTGTCATAATCCTTTTTTATAGTAGTGCAAGATGAGAACTTTATATATAGTGTCCAATACATATCATAAAATAAGCTATATCTAATATGATCCACATAATCCCTCAAAATCCTGAAAATGAGTTTTTTAGTTGGTGGATCTATAATTACTAGCTTTTCATTAATATATTCCACAGATATCATATCCTTTATTCTCTCACGAAGAGCCAAGTATTTAATGTTAATATACTTGCTAGTACTTCTACTCTTCATACTGTAGGATAATCTTACTGCTAATAGAGTTAACAATTCCAAGTCTTGTAATAAAATCTCATAACCATATAGCTTGTAAAGAGTCTCATATAAGCTACATATTCTACTTCCATAATGGATGTAGTAAACAAGACCTTATTTTATACTCATCCATGGTATAGCATCTTCTATAAATAGAAAAATATATCGGTGGCAGACTTTCTACTATCGATGCATTCAGCAAAGTCTGAATTCTAATAGCCTATTACTTCATAATGATCAGACCGACTGTATATGAGCATGTAAATTTTTATGCCTTACAAGTAATGTATGACTTTCTCTATAATTTTTTAATACTCCATTCCTGAATGATGTTGATAAAGTCCAAGCATTAATATAACAAAAGCAATGTTTGGATGCATACAAACATGGGCATAGATTAAATTCCAAACAACAGATGTATAGGTCATGAAACTTATTTTTTTATCTTAATTCTTTGATATTAAGTTTTATTAAATTTATTACCCACTACAATATGAGCACATCCAAGGAAATATTTATCATCCCAAATTTAGTACTATAGAGATATAAGTCCTTTAAGATAGTCCAAGTAGCTCTAAGAATCTATCTTTGTTAATCTCAATACTGATAACATAAGCAACTTTATCCATATCTTTCATCTAGAAATTTAGGGATAGAATTTGTTTGGTTTCCTTAAGTCGACCAAAATCACTATTGATAAGCAAAATATTATCCACATAATATCAAACTTATAAACTTACTCCCATTGACGTTCAAGTATACATACTAATCAATAGTATTTTTTTCAAACCCAAAAGAAGTGATTATCCCATTAAATTTGAGACACCACCATGTGGAAGCTTGTTTAAGTTCATAAATAGATTTCTTTAATCTGCAAATCATATGCTCTTATCTACTAACCATAAAACTCTTGGATTATTTCATATAGACCTCTTCCTCTAGATTACCATTGAAGAAGATCGTTCTTACATCCATCTGATATAGCTCTAAGTTAAAAGATGAGCTATTAAGACTATGACAATCCTAAAAGAAGAATAGATCCTTTTAAAGTCAATACCTTTTCTTGTGCAAACCCTTTGGCCACAAGTCTATTTTTATACCATTCGATCTTCTCATTAGGATTCCTTTTGGTCATATAGATCTTTTTGCAAGCTATTAGTCATACCCTTTAGGTAGGTCAACTTATTTCCAGACATGGTTATTATACATAAAGTCCTGCTCTTTCTTTATGGCATCCAACCATTGTAAGGATTCCTCATCTTTTATGGCTTATAAGATATCTCAAGGTTATATATTTTTCTCCATATTAGTCAAATACATCACATAATTATCTGGATGTATAGCAGATTTTCTTATTCTAGTAGATCTTCAGAGAGCTATCCATTGATTCACTTATGGTAGTGGTTGTGTACACTATAAGAAAATTAAATATTAGTGATAGTATTAGTAACGAAAATTTTTTCTATCGCTAATAAAGATTTTTTATCACCGTAACACTGACAAAAAGAAATATCGTCACTAATACTATTAGTGATGATAATTTTATTATTAGTGACAGTGAGTGTCGTCTCTAAAAGTTTAATTTTTTAAAAAATATTTAAATATAAAAAATATTAGCGACGATAAATTTTGATTATTAGCGATAAAAAATTAACCATTGCTAATAATTAACTATTAGCGATGGTTTCATAATTATTAGTGATAGTATAAATTACTGCTAAAATTATTTAAATTTTTAATTTTTTTTATAATAATTAAATATAAAATATCTATTAGTGATGGCAAATTTTGACTTTTAGCGATGAAAAGTATATCGTTGCTAATAATTTTTTAAAATAATATATTAAAAAATATTTAAAATTATTATTGATGATGGAACTAGTGATAGAAAATTTACCATCACTAATAATCCAGAATACACCCCAACTTTAGTTCACATCCAATCCAAACCTGATTCGAATCCAATTCAAAATTTTGCCAAATCTAATTTAATTTGACTTTTAATTTAGGTCCTACTTAAATTATAAAATTTAATTAATCTTAAATTAGATAAAAATTAATTAAATTAAATATAATTTAAATTAATTAGAAAAAAATAATTTTTAATTTAGATTCAATTCGAATCCAATTCGAAATCCTATCAATCCTAATTCAATTAGACTTTTAATCCAAGTCCTACTTGGATAGTAAAATTTAATTATTTTTAAATTAAGTTAAGCCTAATTAAATTTAATTTAATTTAAATTAATTAAAAAAATAATTTTTAATTTGGATTTGATTCAAATCTAATTTGAAATCTTATCAAATCTAATTCAATTAGACTTTGAGTCCAAGTCCTACTTAGATTAAAAAACTTAATTAGTCTCAAATTATTCAAGTTTGCTTAAATTAAATCTAATTTAAATCAATTAGGACTGAATCCATGATTATATTTGAATCCAATTCGAATCCCATTCAAAATCTTGTCATACCTAATTCAATTAGGCTTTGAATCCAAGTCCTACATGGATTATAAAATTTAATTAACCTCAAATTAAGTCAATATTAATTAAATTAAATTAAATTTAAATTAATTAAAAAAATAATTTTTAATTTGAATTCAATTCGAAAACTTGTTAATCCAAATTCATTTAGACTTTGAATCCAAATCCTACTTGGATAGTAAAATTTAATTATCTTTAAATTAAGTCAAGTTTAATTAAATTTAATTTAATTTAAATAATTAAAAAAATAATTTTTAATTTGGATTTGATTTGAATCCAATTTGAACCCGTTCGAATCCAACTTGAAATCTTATCAAACCTAATTCAGTTAGACTTTAAATTCAAATCCTAATTTGATTGTAAAATCTAATTACCTTCAAATTAAGTCATGCCTAATTAAGTTTAATTTAATTTAAATTAATTATAAGAAAATAATTTTTAATTTGAATTTGATTCGAATCCAATTCGAACTCGATTTGAATCTAATTTGAAAATCTGTCAATCCTAATTTAATTAAACTTTGAATCCAAGTCCTACTTAGATAGTAAAATTTAATTATCTTCAAATTAAGTCAAGCTTAATTAAATTTAATCTGATTTAAATCAATTAGGAAAAAATAGTTTTTAATTTGGATTCAATTCAAATTCAATTCAATCCTTATTTGAATACAATTCAAAATTATGTCAAATCTAATTCAATTAAAATTTAAATCCAAATTTTACTTGAAATTTTAAAATATAATTAGCCTCAAATTAAGTCAAACTTAATTAAATTAAATCTAATTTAAATCAATTAGAACTTGATTCATAAATTAATTAATCCCAAAAATTTAATAAAATCTAATATTGATTTTTAACCATCCAAAAAATGATCAAGAAGAAAAAATTTAATATTAAACAAAATATTATTAGTGATGGCAAACATACTATTGCTAATAATTTAAAAAAAATATTATTTTAAAAATATAATTATTAGCGATGGAGAACTTATTACCGATGGTATTTTGCTATCGCTAATAATATTTTTCGTATTAACGATAAAAATTACCGTCGCTAATAATCTTCTCACCCTTGTTTTTCTCCATCTCACCGCATTTTCTCTTTTTTTCCTACACCACCATCTACCGTCCACTTGTTTTCCTCCATCCCACCGCCCACCGCCCATCGCCTCCTGATTTTCCCACCACCTTCACTCCTGCATTGTTATCCCCCACCGCCACCATCCTCTCCCCCGCCCTTCGATCCTCTCGCCACCCCCTCTCTCCTCTAGCTATTTTCCTTCGACTGCACCCGGCATGCCTTCCCAAGCCTCCGACCGCCTCCTACCTCACCGAGCCTCCAACCATCTCCTCCTGACTGCACCCAACCCGCCTCATTAAGCCCCTAGCCGCAAGCTTCCAGCCTCCTCCTGCCTTCCCAAAATCCTGGCCTGCCACCCCCTTCCTTGCCCCTCGTCCTTCCGCCACCTCCTCTCTCCCCGGCTACACTAGGCCCACCTCCCCAAGCCCCCGACCCCCTTCCTAAGCTTCCGACTACCTCCTCAAGTCCTCGGGCGCAAGCTCCCAGCCTCCCGCCTCTCCAAAACCCTAGCCCACCACCCCCCTCTCTCCTGCCATTTGGTCCCCCTACCACCCTCTCTCTCCTCCGATCGGTGGCTTTCTCCTGGCTGCCTTCCCTCGACTGCACCTAACCTGCCTCCCCAAGCCCCGATCGCAAGATCCTGGCCTCCTCTTACCTCCTTGAAAACCTTGACCTACCATCCCCCTCCCCCATCCTTCGGTCCCCCCGCCACCCCCTCTCTCTCCCAGTCGGCGACTTCTTTCTGGTTGCACCTGGCCCACCTCCCGAGCCCCCACCATAAGCTCTTGACCCACCACCCCCTCCCTGAAACCCCAGCCCGCCACTCCCCTCCGCCCTTGAGTCACCCTGCCACCCCCTCTCTCTTCCGGCTGCCTCCCCTCGGTTGCACTCGGCCCACCTTCTTGAGCCCCAATCATAAGCTCCCAACCTCCTTCCGTCTCTCAAAAATCTTGATCCGTCACCCTTCTCTCCCCCTCCCTTCGGTCCTTCTACCACCCCCTCTCTCCCCCAACTGATAGCTTCCACTTAGTTGCCTCCCTCTAGCTACACTCGGCCTGCCTCCCCAAGCCTCCAACCGCCTCCTATCTTCCCATCCCGCTTCCCATCTTTTCGAGCTTTCGTCCGTGATCACATCCTCAAGCCTCAGTTTCTACTCGCCTATGCCTCCTCGCACCTCAATTCCTGCATACCAGCCCGTGCCTCAATTTTGTACGATAGCCTTCTTTTTTAATGAGTATTAGCAATGATATTAGTGACAGCTAATATCATTACTAAAAATTAATTTTTATTTAAATTATGTTAATTAAGTATAATTAAAAATTAAAAAAATAATTAATTAAATATTAATTGATACGGGATTTGGTTCTCGACATGCAAAGTGCTCGAACCGAGGAAAGGTTCAGGCAGCATTGTAAACATGGATCATCTTAGCCCCAATCTTGGTATGCAGAGTGCTCCAAACTCTACATGTAGAGTACTCGAATTGAGAAAAGATTTAGATTGCAAATATGGGACTGAGATGTGCCCTGCATGCTTCGATCTTGGCATGTAGAGTGCTCGAATCAAGAGAAGATTTGGGCTACAAATATGAGGTTGAGACGTGCTCTGCGTGTTTCGATCTCGGCATGCAGAGCACTCGAACCGAGGAAAGATTCTAGCAGCATTACAAATATGGGACCGAGACATGCCCTGTGTGCTCTGATCTCGGCATGCAAAGTGCTCAAATCGATAAAAGGTTCGGACAGCATGATGGACATGAGGTCGAGATGTGCCTGCATGCTCTAGTCTCGGCATGTAGAGCACTCAAATCAAGAAAAAATCTCTGATCTCGGCATGCAAAGCACTTAAATTGAGAGAAGATTCGGACAGCATTACAAATACGAGGCCGAGACGTGCCCAGTGTGCTTCAGTCTCAACATGTAGAGTGCTCGAACCAAGGCAAGATTTGGGCAACATTGCAAACCATCCCCATTTATAATGATGTTCCTTACTTTTGTGATTATACTTTTAGAAATGCTGCACTCTTAGTTCAAAAATGGGCTTGTTGTTCTTGTAAAAAATATATCAATAGAGAAATATTTAATAGAAATAGAATAGTTGCCCATTTATATAGGAGTGAATTTATGCCAAACTACAAGTATTGGTACCTGTATGGAGATCAAGACATGGGAGACAATATTTGCAAGGGCTTCAAAGGCTCTACTTGTCCAAGACCTTGCTAATATGCAAGAGCTTAATGGTGATAGGCTTGAGCATATGATTAATATATTTGATATTTAATCTAATTATTGATAGATGTCCATGTAATAATCTTTTAGATTATAACCGTTATAGTCATAATGGACTATAGGATTGCTATGGTTATAGTCATGCCTACCCTCTATAGGGTTGCTACCCCCTAGAGACTAAGCAAGGCTATAACTATAGCAATTCCTATAGTCCATCACAACTATGACGATTGCTATCTAAAAAATTATTACATGAACTTTCACTGATAACCAGATTAAATCTACCAAATATGCTAATCATATGTTCGAGCCTGTCACCATTAAGCTCTTACACATTAGCAAATGTATTGGACAAGTATAGCTTCCCATCCGTGCATATTGTCTCCCACGTCTTCCTATGTAGGTATCAATGCTTGTAGTTTGGCATAAACTACTTCTATATGAATGGACAACTATTATATCACCATCAAATATTTCTCTATTGATACATCTTTTATAAAGACAATGAGCCCATCTGTTAACTAAGAGTGCAGTATTTTCAAAAGTATAATCACAAAAGTAAAGGACATCATTGCAAACGGGGATGATCAAAATGCTCATCCCGCACATGTGGACTTGGAGCTTGCCAGACGACTAGGCTGCATGAGCATATAAATTTTATTTTAAAATTATTATTTTATTTTTTAATAAAATTTATACTTTTGGTTTGCAGCTCGAGGAGACAACCGAGGGCTTGAAGATGCTATGATGATTGCCTATGCAAGATATGCCTAAATGGAGGTGATGCATTCTACTCTTGTTGTTGTATGGTCAAGCTTGGATGGTCTATTATATTGCAGACAACTGCTTGTAGCCATCTCATGGTTAAAGGTGTAGAGGAACTTACAATGCAAGATAAGCTTGGATGGTTTGTTACATCGCAGACAACCTCATGGTTAAAAGATATAGAGAAACTTGCAATGCCTTATTTTTCAATAGCAAATCTGAGCCTTCTTCATATTTTCATGTATTGTGATTATCATATACTACTGGATGAGAATCAAACAATGCTTAAATCAGGAGACCAGCAGACCAACATATTATCATGTATTGCTGGATGAGAATTATTTTTCTGCTGATGCATTGCAGATGCTAACTAACAATCATTTTTACACATGAGTTAAATTTTGATCATCTTACTATATTTTGATAGATAGTTTGTTTGAATCAATTTTTAGGTCATTTGCTTGCTTTGATTTTTATTTTTATTTTCAAAGATTATACATCACGTCTTCTAGAGATTGGAGTTCTAGTCAATGATAGAGTTCTCGAGAAGAGCGATCATACAGCCAGCTTGCATGATTCCACACATCTCATACCGAATGATAATTAAACTCTAATACTTTAGATATTGTTATTTTATCCTTTGCTAACTAATATAACATTCCTTGTATTAAATATTTTATACTTAGGTTTGAATGACAGGAGGTCATTAGTGACCCCACAGTCACATGTAGTAGCAACCCACCCGACTTGCAGTATCTCCGACTCGGCCGAAGGATAGATAGCTCATCCACATTTAGAGCCACTCATAAGTACTACAACTTCAATTAATATGTTTAGAATTTAGCAATTCTAGAGTTAATATTTATTTTTTAAAATTAATTTTATAGTATGTTTAGAGAGTCTGGAGTATTTCGTGTGGTTACCAGTATCATCCGATGCTTGATGCTGGGGTCAGTGAACGAGTTTTCCAGCTGGCCATCTGGAGCTCATGATGCAGCCTGAAAGATGTTTCTGGTAAGTTAAAACTAGTTTAATTTTTAAATTTTTGATATGTTGATATTTTAATTACATATAAATATACGCTTGCTTTTATCTTGTAGGAGTACTATCGATTCGAGACTTCCTAGAATAAGAAGGCTGGTAGTTTGATCTTCAAGGAGATGGCCACATGAGGCTTCGAGATGGCTTCTATAGCCTTAGGCAGTCCGCCATTCAGCACTCCGATTTTCAATCACCATCAGATTGGAGGTCCTTCATGGATCACTAGATGTGGACAGACATATGGCAGGCCCTCTACAACCAATGGAGCAGTGAGGAGTACTTTGGTAGGTGGCAAAAGGCCCGACAGAACCAAGCCACCTAGCAAGATCCAATCAGACATACGGGCGGCTCGGTCGGCACATATATTATGGCCAACAGACTGATAAGAAATCAATACTAAAACTCTTCACTAGAACTATAAAAACTCTTATATGCATGTTTTAATTAATTTAATTTTATTATTTACTTATTGTAGATACAGTAGCTGGGTTATCCATCAGATCAGCTGCAGTTGTGGTGGGCCACACATCAATTTAGGAGGATTGGTGAGTATTTAGCATCGCAATAGATCACAGTAAGAACTTTAAACTTTATTTACTAATTAAGTTGTTGTCGGATCTAATTTTTATAATATATTTTTAAACTATGCAAACGTGTTATGTGATGTACGTTGCTGAGAGATATGGTAATGATCCATCTTTTAAGCCCCTCCTTGACCTTGAGGGATGGCTCAGGGCCATCGGAGGTGAATAGGAGCCAGGTCATAGAATTCGACCACAACTTCAATCTTGTACTATCTCGATATCCTTCGAAATTCTTACAGACCTCGACGTCCTAAACCTGAGCGATACGCACATGGAGGAGGTCATACCGAGGCTTCTGAGCCAGTGACCTCAGAGCCTCCTAGACGCCATTCGTGATATAGTTATGGAGTTTCTCCGGGACCTATAGCTACATGACTAGTTGGACTCATCATACCAACCATCATATCGAATAATTATATTATTAAATATTTTTAATTATTTTAAATTTTTTATTTTTAAAAGCTTCGTATATTTAGGTTTGAGTCTAGAAAGATGATCTAGGAGCTAAAAATTTAATTTAATCATTCAATCAATGGGACAGGGATGTCTATAGCTCCATCTCATCGAATGAAATATATACGAATAATCTATTCAAAAATCGAAGAAGTGTATCGAAAGATATGCCTCCGTATTAAAATTTACTAATATTATTTTATTTTTTCGTTATAGGATGTTAGGACATCCAGCTTTCATCCACCAGCTGCTGGAGAAAAGCAGGAGGAGAAGACGAATAACGATAAGAATCGAACCTAATTTTTTTTAATGTATTATATTTTTTTTATATTGCTTATAAAAAAATATATAATTTTTATTTTTAATATAATATAATTAGTTTTTAATTTTTGATTGTCATATTATTTTTAGATTTTAATTATAACAGATATTAGAAATCATAATTCATTATAATTAATTAAAATAGATTTTAAAAATATTATTATTATTATTTATAAAAATTAACTATTAGCATCGATATTAATGATGACATTAGACACCAAATTATCATCGCTAATATTTCTTAAAATATTTTTTTTTATTTTATTTAAAATTTAAAAAATTTAGAGACAGCATTAGCGATGATATTTTTGATTGCTAATTATTATTAACGATGGCATTAGCCACGAAGATACCATCTCTAATATTTTTAATTTTTATAAAAAAAATTAAATTAAATATTAAAAAATAATTAATAATAAAATTATTTTGTCTCTAATGTCGTCGCTAATAGTCTTATTAGCATTGCCACGTTTTGCTATCGCTAATAGTGGTAATTAGCGATAAAAATTTTTTAGATTGGCTTTTATGACGGTATTAATAATGGTGGAAGGATTATTAGTGATGACATTTTACAATCACTAATAGTTTAGATTCTTGTAGTGGTAGTTGCTTCTTCAGCAATAGAAAGCTTATGGAGTAAAACTTGATGAAGTGGTAGTTCCTCCTAAATGTTATCTCGAGAAATAACAATAGGAATCATTATTTCAATTTGCTTTTCAGGCCCAGAATTTGTCCTATATTTTCTTAAAAATAATATCTTGAGATTTTCTACTACCATATCGTCCTCTAAAAATCTAGCTTTATTAGTTTCTACTATCTTTGGTGTACAAAATGAGCAATAGAATTTATACTCTTTTGACCTCTCTGGATAATCAATAAAAAAATTACTGATTGTTTTAAGATCAAATACATTTTCTTCTGGATTATAAACCTTGGCTTCAGCTACACAATCCCATATACGCATATATCCCAAACTAAGTTTTCTACTAGTCCATAACTCATAAAGAGTCTTTTGAACTATCTTAGTAGAGGCCTTATTTAAGATATAACATAGCTATCTTTACAGCCTCACCTTATAAGTAGGTAGAGTAGAATAATTTATCATTACCCGAATCCTTTTTTTAAGTATTTAATTTCTTCTTTCAGCAATACCATTTTGATATGATGCATCAGGTATTATATATTTAGGTACAATATCCTCTTCCTTTAAAAATTTTGCTAATGATCTTGATCTTTGTTCGATCTCTATATATCTTCTATAGTATTTGCCACCTCTATCGGATCTGACTATTTTAATCATTTTTTTTATTATCTCTCTAGCTCTATTTTGAATTTCTTAAAGATCTCAAAAATATCAACCTTATCAAACAGAAGGTATATATACAAATACCATGAGCAGTCATCAATGAGTGTGATGAAATACTTTTCACCTATTAGATATGGAGAAAAGTCCACATACATCAATGTGAATGATTTTCAAAGTTTTTTCACCCCTCCTAGCACCTTTAGACATGTATGTCTGCTTTGCTTTTATGCAGTCAACACATATTACAAAATTAATAAAATTTAATGATCTTAAGTAACCATTATTTACTAGCCTTTTGACCTTTTCTTCAGAGGTATGCAGCAACTCGAATGCCATAACATAGAAGAGTTTTCAAAAGAATATGAAAACCAAATTTAGAATCTAAGACGATCTTGTAACATCCAACTATCTTAATAAGTAAATGTGCTTGATTTCCAATGAGAATGGATTACTCACTTTTAGCCAGAGGCCTTCTTAAGAGGAAGCCTAGTAAGTTATTGATAATATACACAAATGCACTAAAGTCAATGCACCAGGTAGAATTAAAAATATTTACTAAATTGAATTCAAAACATATACAAGAGCAAAGGATTTTTTTTTTTTTTTTGCGGCCATTTTTAATACTTCATGTAGTTTTTCTTTAGATGTCTTTTTTTTTTTTTATAAAAGAAGTATTTGCCAACCTTATTAATGGCTTCACCTGATGCCACAGCTAATGCTTTCTTTTCTTTTATCTTGGGTACAACTTTTTCTTTACCTACTTTTCCAATAATTTAATGTGAAGCAAAGTTCATGCTCTTTATCTTCTTCTCTCTCAATCTTTTCTTCATTTGCATACATTTGGTCAGTAATTCATTAACTATCGAATCCTTATTGTGTATACTATAAAAGATCTTAAAGAGATCGTACTCTGATGGAAGAGAAGTGAGAATAAAATAGACTAAAAAAGATATATGATATGAAAACTTTAATACCAAATAACTATGTTACGATATCCCTCATCTCCATAATATGTTCACAAATACCTGCTTTTGTCTTATCAGAGCTTACTGATTTCTACTCTACATCATCCAAGAAAATATGTACCTTATAATATGAAGGGATGGATCCCCTAATACACCATGTTAGATATTTTATGGAGCAAACTAAGACGATTGAAATACTCATATTTCTTAAAAAAAAATTTCTATTATGATGTACTTTCATCCATAAGTAGTGAAGATTTATCCACTTGAAAAATTAAATTAAAATTAGCACATCCTAATGTGAGCGATATTCTTTCTTTCTATTCTAAGAAATTTGATCCATAATTTTTTTTTATGCTACTATCAATAATTGTGAGAATTAATGATGCAAATAATACATGCTTAAATTATCATTAAATAATGAGATTAATTAAACTTTATCCAAAATAAATAATTTTTTTTATATTTAACTTAGGCGGGCAACCAGGTGCATCATTATGTCTCAAGACATGCACATCAGGTACAAGTAAAACTATATCTTTAGATATGAAAATATTACTCAATCCAATATACAATCCTTCCATTTCATCTATTTAAACATTGAACATGAAGATGCTCCTTTGGGAGTGAATCAATACTTGAGTAGCTTAAATACAATTATGATACTATTAAAACTATTGGATCAATTATATCCATTCAGAATTATATTTTATAGAAAATTTCTAATTTTGGTCACTTTGGTGATTACATCGAATCAATCAAATCAAAAACTTTCAATTCTTATAAATAGTATCAATAAATTTTGCATAAAAAATATGAAAAGATGCAATTATGATACTATTAAAATTTTATTGGATGAATTATATTGATCCAGAATTAGACATTATAAAAAATTGCTGGTTTTATGTGTTCGAGGTCATCACTATCAATTAAACCAAAAACTTTCAATTCTTCATAAATAATGTCAATAAACTTTATATACTAAACATAGTATAAATACATCACCAAGAACATAATAATAGGCCTGCAATGCTTTATTTGCATATAAACAAATTAAATTGCATAAAAAAATCATGCAATGTACAAATTTATGAATTTTTATGCAATAAAACCATATAACATAGACTTTGTCATCATTATCAGAAGACCTTTATGTAATAACATTTATTATGAAGATTAAATAATAATCCAAGGATCTTTATATAATAAATTCTATTATAGATATCAAAATATAATTTTATAAGAATTTTTATAAATTTTAGATCAAAACCTAAAATCCGAACCCATTAATCCCTTATCTTCCTCTTCTCCTCTTTTCCCAATCAAAGCTCAAAACCCATTGGTCAGTGATTGTCTTTCATTCGATTCACCTCCAACAAGACACCGACTGACCTCGACCACTAACGGTTGTCCTGAGACTATTGTACCGATCGCCAGTGTTTCGACAATTGGTCGGTTTCATGGGTAATTGATGGAGGAGCCAAAACTGGCGCTCCTCCCCTCCAAAGCCCGACCCGCAGTCATCGAAAGGTCTTAATCGACCCACGCCCGAGCTCTCGAAGGACCAACCATCCTTTTTGAAACTATTGATAGAGAGGGGGCACTGCCAATTTCCTCAACCATGGCTTCCCAAAAATCTAGTCGGTGGCCATCAAAAAAGGCCAGATTGATGGACTGCCGCTGTCTCCAAAGCCTCTGGCCAATTTTTCCTAACAATCAAAAGGGAGGACCATCGATTTACCAAGATCTAGCGGCTCCTTCCTCTCATCTTTCCCTTTTTTTTTTTTTTTTTTTAATTTCAAAAACAATGAGGTGGTTGCCGGTGGCTAGGCGTGGGTGGTATCAGCAGGCCAAAAATCCAGCCATCCTCTTCAAACGAGGATGCCAGCATAAGCATGGAAGCCCAACCACCGTGATGGGAGGAGAGGCAAGCCATTGGCCCTCTTCTTCTTCCTTTAATATTTATTTATTTATTTATTCAAACATTAATTCAAACAAAAAAATAAATCACATGCCCTTTTAAAATAAATAAATAACATAAATTCTTTACAAAATCAGAGAATAGATCTTAATCGTGACGACATAGGCAACCAACCAAAATGGTCAGTCAAATCTACATCTATAAAATCTTTACATATCTACATCTATAAAATCTTTACATAGATATAAAAGCTTCAATCTTCATGCCAAATAATATATACATATGATTCTGATACCATAATATTAAAATTTTATTGGATAATAAAACTTACATAAAGATGAAGCAATCGAAATCGTTCATTTTCCAATCCCACCTCCGAATATACCTAATGGAAGGACCTCACAAGCTCTTAAATAAGTTAGGAACCAAATCTGTAAGAAATTCTTATAACATACTTCATCCAACTTTATCAAACCATTAAATATATCTCTTCCACTTTATCAAAAATTTATCTTTAATCAAAATTTAAATTAATTTAAAATATATAAAATAAATTTCGATGCATATTAGTATGGACTACATCTGAATATAATTAATCAAATAAATTCTAATACTTCCAACCTTAATATTTGCATTTAACTACCTCATACCATACCACATACTCGACTTTGATATTTCAGTACTTCATGCTATGGTAAATCAACATCATCTCTCTCTCTCTCTCTCTCTTGAGAGAAAGCTAAACTAATTCACTGGCTACTGCTTACATTCATCAGTAAAAACTGGCGTCAAAAAACTGTCTTGATAAGTATTGCCCTGTGAGCCAAGGAAAAAAGGGAAATCTCCCGCAATAATTAGAAACAAAGGGCTTTCCTTCACGTTTCCTCTAGCCATCCCTTATACCTCCACCATGAATCAGTAATCAGACAGCCAGGTATATAAGATGATCGCAATCATCATAGGCTGATGTCATAATCAACTATATTAAATACAGGTGGAAGCAATATTGTAGCTTTCATTGTCTCAGAAGCTAATTTTAGGAGTCAAAACCTTGTTAGCTTTTAGTTTCATGATAAATATGTACGGTAATTCCAGTGATCAAACTAATACCGAGCGCGATTGACATTTTAAGAGAAAACAGGGTGTCAGTTGCAAATAAGGCAGTTTGGCTGAAGTAAAAAACGCTAAACCAATAAAAAACTGCTGTACGAAAAGGACCAGAGATCCTAACCATGCACACTCAACAAAACAATGCTGTTCCAGTTAATCTATGAGTTAAAGACAGCATTCAATGAAACGACACAGGCCATAGGCCAGCAAACATCAATGATCATCACTCTGAACCAACGAATTAAGAACTCAAAGACACTAGAGGGGCAACCATAGACTAGCAACAATACAAGCCCATTCCTTGGATCAACTCCAGATAGCTTGGATGTTGTTAAGTGTGCGGTAGATGTGAACCTTTGTTATGAGAAGTTCACACTAGCTTGGCTTTACCAGGCAGAAGCTTGTTTCAGCAGCCATCCACTGATATGGGAATGTCCATTAGATGTGAACCTCTGTTACAAGAATTTTTTACTATCTCGGTTTTACCTGGTAGAAGCAGGTTACAGCAGCCAAAAAGACAATATTCACTAAATATGTTCTACTGACGGATACACATCCTTGTCTGTGTGAATATGTGACCAGTATCATCCAAGCCTAGACCAGCACACCATGGAGACCAAGAGAGAATTTTCTCCACCCATGCAAACCGTCCATTCAGACATTCCCATGGATTTACAATACAGTTGTATTGAGATTCTGTCTTCCCTTTCATCTGACCTAGATCAAACCTTCTCTAAGGGGACAGAATCTCTGATACCCAAGAAGATATTTCTGCTGCAAAACAAGAATGTTCACCTGTTGATGACAAACCATGCGCACGTTTAAAACAGGAATGCTTCTCCTGAGGAGATTACATGGAAAATGACAATCACCGAAAAGGGCATCTTTCATTCGAGTGCAACAGCCCATTCTCATCATGCACACATCAAACTCAGATAACCACATCAAGGATCAAAGGTTGTAAAACTATACCTTCTGTTAAAACAGAATACATGACATAGATCCTGCCCAGGCAGACAGCAAGGTTTAGCAGAGTCTCATGATGTGCTGCTCAACATTAATATGTTTTTGAGAAAAGAATGGGAAGGATATTCAGCAAACTTCATTACTAGTGACCTCAGATTATCATATATTTACACACGGTAACTACATACAGGATCTGTTCTATATGGACTAATAGCCAGCAACAATAACGTCATTTCAAGGAAGCGATTTGAATGATGCTCTTTGACAAATGCACTAATTAGGATATAGAAGCATTAAATTCTTAATTAATTGATTTATATTATGTTGAATTTGATACTTCTTGTCCTCTTTTTCAGAAATTGTCTCATACATAAATTATTCACAAATCAGCCAATAAAGACCCCTAATGTTTACGGTTACAAGGCCAAGACGGAGCCCGCATTATATGAGATGCGGATATGCGTGCATGGCGGTCTAGTGGGCTTTTGATGTGAATGGCATATGGATCCACAAACGAGAAGAAAGGATACATGGTTTTTAAGGGTGCGAAGTCAGACCAAAGCGGATGCATGCGGAAAAGCTTCCCTACGCTAATCATCTCACGGCCTTCTCTCACGCACGCTCTCCTTTCTTTCCTTCCACATGGCTCCAATCCTTCTTCTTAAAACCCCTTCACGTGCTCCCAAGTCACCAGGCCCTCTTCATGCAAAAACTTCTCTCTTAATAAACCAACTCCCCACACGGCCCCCACTTTTCCTCCTTCCACAAGTCTTTCATGCGTCCACCAGTCCTCTTAATCCCAATTTCTCATGAAACCAACTTCTCCATGTGTGCTAGTTCTCTCCTCCACGTTAAAGTCCTCTTCATGGAAAACTCATATTAATTCCTAGTGGGCCTAAATCCTTTCTCCACATCCAATTATTCTTCACGTTAAACCCTCTCCTCCTCACACTCAAACTCGATCTCACCTATTCCCAAGTCCCCTCATGCAATAAATACTCCACTTCCTCCTCTATAAAATATTCTCAAAGTCCTCTAAACCTCATGCGGCCCTACACCTCATGCTTTTATTCTTCACGTAAATAAACTTCCACACTACCTCCTCCTACTACAAGCTGTCTGATCCATTCTTAATTCTTTTTCCACACGCGCCTCTCCTTTCCTTTTTACACACACAAAACCCCACGCCCTCTCTTTATTCTCTATTTTCTTTCTTCACACATCCCCTCTTATCCAACCTTTTCTCATGCCTCGCAAAAACCCTCGCCACCTCTCCCTCTCCTCTCTGTAAATAAAGCCTAAAGCCTCCTCCATATCAAGAACGCCCCTTTGGGGATCATCTCCCCAAGCCTCCTCTTTTTTCCTCCCTTCTTATCATCCCCCTTCCATCCATCTCTCTCTCCAAGCCTCCACCCTCTCTCTTCCAATCAAGTTTTCACGCCTCCCAACAACTACCTAAGTCCACCCTCAGCCTAAGGATGTCAGCAGAAAGAAGCTCCATGGTCGGCTAGTTCTCCACTTTCTCAAAAAATTACTGAAAAGCTTGTAATGATAGTATTTTTATCTCTTTATCTTATATATTTTCTTTTTTATATGCAATAAAAGATTTTGCTTTATTTCTTAATCTATATGAATGTCTTTTATTTATTATGTTCTTAATTTTTTAATATGATAGTCTTTGAATAGTCTACGACTACGTGAGATAGGTCGTGATCAAACGATACGATCCGTGCTCAGTGAGATAGGCTATGCTCGGGAATCGATTATAGATCTACTTGCATAAAAATTTTATTCTAGAATAATTTATGATCCTTAGAACGAGCCGTGATCTACGGGTACGGTTCATGCTCTCAGGATAGATTATCTTTAGATAAAATTTCTTCTATCATTGTATCTAAACAATTTTGACTAGCCTATAACTTTAAGGGACGGGCCGTGATCCAAGGGCACGGGCTGTGCTCTCTAAAATAGGTTATATCTTTATTGATTAGATACCAATCCAAAGCATGTTAAAAAGAGTACCAGCTATCTAACAAGAAAGCAGCTGAGATCATGAGAATTCCTTTCATACTTGACTTCAACATTTATTTAAATTGCTTATTTACTTGCTTTCTTATCAATCTATGTAGTCTTTTAATCATCATTTATTATACCTCTTAATCTAAAACTAAATGACTTAAACATAATTAACACAATCCCTGTAGATACGATTTTGACTCACGCTATCTACATAGTAGTGAGTCAGAATAATTTTTTGACTGCCTACGACAGCGATTAAGTTGGGGAGGGAGAATAATCAAAATTTAATTGATGTCGTAGACGGTCAAAAATAATTCTAACTCACTAAAATGTAGATAGCGTGAGTTGAGATTGTATCCACAGGGATCATGTTTAGTTGTGGTTGAGTGATTTCAATTTTAAGTTGAAGACGAATAAAAGCTTGATTAATTAAGAGACTATTAAATGAAAAAGCAAGTAAATAAAGAACTAAATAAAGTTGGGTTTCAAGTATAAAGGTGGATTCTCAGGATCTTAACTGCTTTCTTGTTAGACAGATGGTACTCTTCTTAACATGCCTTGGATTATTATCTAATCAATAAAGATATAATCTATCTTAAAAAGCATGGTCCATACCCTCGGATCACAGCCCGTCCTTTAAAATTATAGGCTAGTCAAAATTATTTAGATATAATGATAGAAAAAAAATTATCTAAAGATAATCTATTCCAAGTGCACGAACTGTACCCGTAGATCATAGCTCGTCCTAAGGATCATAAATTATTCTAGAATAAAATTCTTATGCAAGTAGATCTATGATCGATTTCTAAGCATAGCCTATCTCGCTAAGCACGGATCATATTGCTTGATCACGACCCGTCTCTACATAGTCATAGGCTACTCAAAGACTCATATCATATTAAAAAATTAAGAACACAATAGATAAAAGACATTCATATAGATAAAGAAAAAAGCCAAATCTTTTATTGCATATAAAGAAGAAAATACAAAAGATAAAGAGATAAAAATACTATCATTACAAACTTTCCAATAATTTTTCGAGAAGATGGAGAACTAGCCGACCATAAAGCTTCTTCCTACTGACATTCGTGGATTGGGGGTGGACCTGGACAACAGTTAGGAGGCATGAAAACTTGATTAGAAGAGCGAAAAGGTGGAGGCTTAGAGAGAGATGGATCGAAAGGGGATGATAAGAAGGAAGGAAAAAAGAGGAGGCATGGGGAGATGATCCCCAAAGAGGCATTCTTGATATGGTGGAGACTTTAGGCTTTATTTATAGAGAGGAGAGGGAGAGGAGGCTAGGGTTTTCTAGGATTTTTGTGAGGTGTGAGAAAGGGTTGGATAACAGGGGACGCATGAAGAAAGAAAATAGAGAATAAAGAGAGGACGTAAGGTTTTGTGCGTGTAAGAAAAAAAGAAGAGGCACGCGTAGAGAAAGAATTAAAAAAGGATAGGGCAGCTTATAGTAGGAGGTAGCATGGGAGTTTATTTACGTGAAGAAAAAAAGCATGAGGGGTAAGGCCGTGTGAGAATATCTTATAGAGGAGGAAGTGGTAAATTTATTGCATGAGGGGACCTAGGAATAGGTGAGTGTGAGGAGAGGGTTTAATGTGAAGAATAATTGGATGTGGAGAAAAGATGTGGGCCCACTAGGAATTAATATGATGAGTTTTCCATGAAGAGGATTTTAACATGGAGGAGAGATAGCATTTAAGAGATGGGGCCTCACCTGGAGAAGTTGGTTCCATGAGAAATTGGGATTAAGAGGACTGGTGGACGTGTGAAAGACCTATGGAAGGAGGGAAAGTGGGAGC
This sequence comes from Cocos nucifera, assembly GCA_006176705.1. Lineage (NCBI taxonomy): Eukaryota > Viridiplantae > Streptophyta > Magnoliopsida > Arecales > Arecaceae > Cocos > Cocos nucifera. The sequence continues at coordinate 710,601 of QRFJ01001507.1, forward strand.
CGTATGGGAAGTTGATTTATTAAGAGAAGTTTTTGCGTGAAGAGGGCCTGGCGACTTGAGAGCAAGTGAAGGGGTTTTAAGAAGAGGAAGTGGGGCCACGTGGAAGAAAATAAAGGAGAATGCACATGAGAGAAGGCCATGAGATGATTAGCGTGGGGAAGCTTTTCCGCGTGTGTCCACTTTGGTCTGGCTTCGCATCCCTTATAAACCGCATGTCCTTTCTTTTCGCGTGTGGATCCATACACCATTCCTATTAAAAGCCCTTTAAATCCCACTAGACCACCATGCACTCATATCGGCATCTCATATAACACGGGCTCCGTCTTGACTTTGTAACTACAAACATTAGGGGTCTTTGTTGGTTGATTTGTGAATAATTTCTGTATGAGACAACTTCTGAAAAAAGTACAAGTATTCAACATAACATGGATCAATTAATCAAGAATTTAATGCTTTTATATCCCAATTAGTGCACGTGGGTCTGTATACCATATATGCTCTGTGCAGTCCCTTGAATGCTAGCATACTGCAACCACCTCTCGGAAGATTGGTTCCAATTATATAAGGGAATGAGTTGGCTAGAGTGAAATTCACGCATAGTTAAGATTATTTTCAGAATGTTCCAAAAACTGTTTCTATTGCTTAAAAAGAATCATCTTGCCATGAAAACACTATGTTACACTTAACATCTGACAAAAGAATGTTTGCCTGAGTTAAACAAGATGTCTTGACACATATGTAAACTATCAAAGAGAAATAGAGAAATATATAGTCAATGCAGTCAATCTAATTAATGGATTTGCAGGAACAATGTACTTGAAAATACCTCAGGAGCAACATAGTTTGGGGTCCCACACGTTGTGTGAAGAAGTCCAACTCCCTGGAACCAACAAAATTGCCATTAATTACAGCATAAATAAATAACTGCTAGAAGCTGTTTTATCAACATGAAAGATTGCACCTGGGAAAGTGCACTAAGTCCAAAATCCGAAACTTTGAAATTTCCTTGACAATCAAGAAGAAGATTTTCAGGCTGCACATTTAAACGATTATCAAAAGCCGAAAATGAATTTCTAACAAAAAGTAATGCCAGGAAAGCATGTAATCCACCAGATCTTCAAATCTCTATGGTAGACGCCCTTACCATGAAAATAATTAACTGCATTGATAAGTTGTTGGAACTTGGAAGTACCACCTGGATTCATTCTCATGAAGCTTTAATTTCCATGTTGAACCTGCATATGTATATACATATATGAAGATAAGAAAACAAATAAACATGCGGAGATTTAATATCAGCTAGTTGACAGACCAAAGAAATGATAAGGAAGAGTTTTAGTCATTCATCTGTGAGTTCAATCATGGTAGCAAAGCATTAAAATGCATAAAGGAATGCAAATTATGTTTACATATATTAAAAAAAGAAAGGGCAATTTGAGGAACAAACACATTCTTGTGCATGAAGATACTTTAAGGAAACAAGCATTCATTTTTATGCTTAACTGTTATGCTGCTAGTCTACAAATAGGCAGACAAATACGGTTGCAAAGGTTACCACAGGAACAAAAATAACAGTTCATATTAGGAAGCTATAGAAGAAAACAGTTGCACATAGGAAGAAAAACGAAAATAGGAATGCACTTTATGTTGAGACATATTAAAAACACAAGAGAACAATTTGAAAAACAAACACATTTTTGTGCATGGAGATACATAATGCAAACAGGCATTCATAATTGTACTTAACTGTTAGTATGTTGCTAATCTACAATGAAAAGGAGGACAAATAGAATTGCAAAGGTTATCATGGGATCAAATTTAATTAAAGATTCATTATACAAAGCTAAAGAAGAATTGCAGCAGCACAAAGAAAAATATTAAAGACAATAATTTTAAAAAGGTTTCTTCATATCAAGAAGGTCAAAAATTTATGTAATGTTAAAATTAAGAAAAAAGTAAGACTCTATGAGTGCTTTTTTATAGATATACAAAAGCAAATGCTAGTTGATCATGACTGGTTATTAGGTGAGTGATAAAAATGCATATTAAATGCATATATTCACATTTTATGAGGCAATAACAAATTTAGGATTTTGAGTTTGGAGAGAGGGATGGGGGGAACAAGTATCAACATCATCACATCTTCTATTGGTGATTGTTTATGGTCTGCCTCACCCAATAGAAAGGGAAGGGTTATAAGAATGACTAATATGATCATTTCCCGCAATACTGCAGTTGTGGTGTTTCTCAAACATAAACTAGAAGATAGTCCTACCATCAACATGTTACTGAATTTGGTTATGCATTTCCAAAAAGAATTCGATAAGGTTCTGAAAAATTTTTACAGTTCTGCGTGCAACTTGATAACTTAGAGGATCCCATTTGCAAATCCTAGACCTGAAAATTAGGGTCCGCTTCACATTTAGTTATTGCTTCCCAACTAGTTACAGGAATGTGCAACAAAGATCTACACAACCTTAATAAAGAGACATGCTCTAATTTGCATCCAAGGGTCTAGAAAGAGGAGGAGAACAACTGAGTTCTTGTGAAAAAAGATCATAAAAAAGATTTGATGCAGGACGGTCTAAAATCCTATATGCTATGCACCAATGCAACACACAAGATGTCAAACCTATCCTATAGATTGCTATCCCTTAGATGTGATGGGCAAACAATTTGTAAAATAAAATTAAATAAGCAATTTTTTTAAATTAATCTTAATAAAAAAGAACGTTCGGCTAAACAAAATAATAAAGTGAAGAAATTAGATTAGGTAAGAAATTATACCACACGATGTTCAACAAGTGCGCAAGTAGGCTATTACGATTAATCCGAATCAATTCACAATTTGTCTACAACAATCTCCTAGTTTGGCTTGTAGATGTCCACGTAGCCAATTTTTGTCTAATAGTCACAATCAAGTATCATGCAAGGGAAATGACTGAATAAAATTCCTGAAGTTTTAGGAAAGAAGTAATACTACGGATTTTCTGAAGAAAGTAAATATAAATTAAACTATCCTACGAACCCAGCCTTTATTACAAATAGATGATATTTGTAGATCTAGATCTGGACAGAAAATTAGCACTACAACCTTTTTTCTAAAGAAAAGATTAAAAAAAAACTACTCGTTGACCTTGGACTGAAGTTGTCCCAGATTGCTAGCACGGATGGCTGGTTGGATGCCTCAAGTAGCGTATGCAAGGAGAAGGGAAAAGAGATCTTCGTCTTCAACCTTCGTCTTCTTCCCTCTTCTGGAAATCTTCCTAGCTTTTCAAATCTCAACCAAATCTCACAGGTAGGTAGCCAAGATTTGAAGAAAATGGAGGAGAACACATATCTGAAGAAATATTAAACTCTATACCTCACCAGAACCAGTAACATCCCGGGAAAAAAACTTTCACCACAACTCTTTGAACAAGACTCAACTTTTATTCAATAATCATTGTCTTTTTAACCACAGCCTTGTGGGCTATTTATATACTAAATACATCTGAGTTAGATCCCTACTGGCCTACCCCTAGGATTCAGCTACTCTCACACCTTTTCTTTATAAATGACTGCTTGCTCATTGGTCGGACCATGGTCCGGAACGCGAGATGCCTAGCGGCTATTATTGAGACCTACGGTCGATCTTTTGGCCAACTTGTGAACCTACAAAAGTCTATGATCATGTTCAGCCCCAAGACAAAGGCATAGGTCAAGCAGGTGATTCAAGATAGGCTGGGAATCCCTGAATAGCTCGGGACCCTGATCTATCTGGGGGTTCCTATCATGGGGCGGAGACTGCAGAGGGCTAGCTGTAGGCCCATGAAGCAGCATGTTCAAGATCACTTTGATGGTTGACAAGCCAATGCCCTCTCCATGATGGGCAAGACGACCCTTATGAGATCGATCCTGAGTTTCATCCCTGTATACCTCTTGACGAACATTGTGGTGCCATGCTCTTGTCTCATGGCCCAAAGCAATAGTTCCAAAGCTTCTTGTGGGGCTCTAGGCAAGGCGGTCATAGAATTCACCTACTTCCTTGGGAGGTGGTATGCCAACCTGTATGGGATCGAGGTCTGGGGATCCAGTCCCTGCTGGTCAGGAGGGAGGCGATATTAGCCAAACATGCCGCCAGATTCTTCATCCAGTATGAGTGCTTGTGGAGCAAGGTGATGAGGGCCAGCTATGGGACTTGAAGCCAGGGATCTTAAATCCAGATTGATGGCGATTGTTCGTTCATCTGAAAGAAGATTTGGGTTCATGCACCAACTGTCGTGGCCTAAGTTAGATGGCTGATAGGTGATGGGACTTCGGTCGATATGAGCCGAGATGCTTGGATCTCCAACTTGCCCCTCGCACGTTGGCCAACCTATGTCAACCTGGAGGTGGACAACCACTTGAGGGTCTGCAATCTGATATCCACTGACGGCAATGGCTAGAGGGCTCAGGATGTTACCCATCTCTTTGGTAGGCAATTGGTGGATATAATTCTTGCTACCCTGATTCCTGTCTAGCAGAGCCAGGACTTGAGGGTGTGGGGGTAGTCTTGCTATCCTAAGGTTCCTACGGGAGACCTTATCGAGATGAGTAGGCTAGTGTCGGATAGGAGAATTGAGGTTGCTTGGATCTAGAGAGTGACTGTCCATCCCATGGTCAGGCTCTTCCTCTAGACGATTGTTTAGGACCAGCTTCCAACGATGGCACTCCTCAGGAACAGAGGTATGGATATTCTGACTGCTTGCCCAGTGTGTGGTTTGGAAAATGAGTCAATGGATCATGCCCTCCGCTATTCGAGAGCGAGCTTGATCTGGAGGATAGCTAGTGGTCAACCCTGGGGGACGAGTAGTGGCTCTTGGCTGAGTCTTTTCCTAGAGGCTGTTCGATGGAGTTCGATCGAGGGTTTGACCTGGGGTGGCCGGATGGCATACGTAGCCTACCAGATATGGCTGTCCAAGTACAGTCTGGTCTTCGAAGTCAAGATTGTGCCTGTATATTGGGTTTTGGAGAAAGCTTGCTACCTCACGGTAGAGTATAGTCGCTTCGACGCTACTTGCCAACAACTTGGCACCTTAAGTTCTTGGGACCCTTATGCTATGCCTGCAAAGACCCATTGGCACTTCTAATTTCCTGGGAGCCCCCTCCCTTGAGGTTTGTCAAGGTCAACTTCGACAGCAGCATTAGAGATGGCAGGGGTGGTGCAGGCTATGTCATCCAGGATCCAGATGCTAGATTGTTGGCTGCTGGGGGCTCATCGCTATTTGAGCCCTCCATCCCCAAAGCTGAGCTCCGTGCCGTGTGGACCGATATCATCCATGCATGGCAGGAGTTACAGATGGAAAGAATCTTCATTGAGGATGATTCCGCTACTGTCATCGATTGGATCCAGATGAGGCAAAGCCGCAAAGCATTTTGAAGCTCCTCCGCAACATCTAGAGGTCACTTCACTTCTTAGCTACGCCATCTGTTCGGCATGTCTACCGAGAAGCGAATAGTGCTATAGATTGGGTGGCCCCCTTTGTTGCTAAGCACACTAGAGATTGGATATGGCGTCAAGGCGACAATTGCCCTCGAGTCATGAGGGATATTTTGTACACTAACTTCTTGGGCTGTACTGACACTAGAGTGGTGATCACCCCCTTGTACCGAAAAAAAAGAGAGGATGTGCCAGGACCAAGCTAAGGAGAATGTCAACGTTCCCCAAAAACCTTTGATAGACTTTTCTTTTTCTCTCTCTAACTCACTGTCAAATTGATGCTGATCATCCACCTTAATCATCCAATCTTGAATCCTGCATTGAGCTACTGAAAACATAAATTAAAAGGAAAGCAGATGAATGATGTTCATCCTTTTCAAAGTCTTGGCTGATTTAGATGTCCAAAACCTATGTTCATTTGAAATAAGTCAACAATGTGATAATTCTAAGTAATCAATTATTGGGGTCATCCTTTCTTTTCATTCCATTGTGGATTGCATATATTTATCTCGATCCTACTCTAGGGGCCTATTTGGCCAAGCTTTTAGGAAGAACAAAGTGCTTATTTTTCAAAAAAAATATTTATTTTGAAAAAAAAAAGGGTGTTTGGCTAAGCTTATTTTAAAAAATAATTTACTTTTGAGTGATAGCAGAAGCAATTTTTCTGTTGTGGGAAGCAAGTAAAAAATTGGAGCTTCTCCTTGGAAGCAGAAGCAGAAGCAGAAAATTAATTTTTTTAAGACAAAAATATCCTTACTCAAAATCATTATTTACCATAACTATCCCTATTTATTTTCACCTAACCCTCCCATTATTTAGTGCATGATGTATTTTGATGTATTTTGATACATGTATATTATCATATAAAAATTATATAAAATATTCAATATGTATTATCTTTGGTTCAATTGTATTTATATTAATTAAAATTTTAATATATTTTTTATTTTTTTATTTTAATTAAATAAAAAAATAAAAATAAAATTAATAATAATAAATATTTAAAATTATTTATTTATTTAAATAATATTAATTGTAAAATAAATCAATATATATCTAGTTAAAAATATATTTTTTTTGAAAGATTTATCAAACATAGACCGCTTTTCAAATTTTGATAAAAGCGCTTGTTAAATGATTTTGTTAAACACAAACTACTTTTGTCTTGCGACACTTCTTCTAAAACTCTATTTAAAAAAATAATTTTAAAATAAGCTAATTTTCACAGCCAAATAGGCCCTCAGTTTAAGATTTTTTGGAATTTAATGAACAAGCTTTGAAACGAGATCATGATGTTTGGGGCTTCAAGGGAGACTTCTATCTACTGAGTTAGAAAAACAGTTGACTGTTTTCATCAACCCCCTTCCCCGAACAAAATCATGCAACAACCTACACTCGAGTAAAAGGGCAGCAAGTACTTCTGTTTTTTATCCGTACAATCTAAAGATCTTTCCCGTTCTATAATTATGAGTCAAAAGAATGAAGGGAGCAGGACATAATAAGAAGAGGAAGCAATAATTCAGGCGGGGTCTTGTCAAATTCAGGGAGCACCAAGACGGAGAAGGGGAAGAAGATAAGGCATACCTGATGGACCATCTTGTGCTTGAGGATGGTGGTCTTGGCGAGGACATTCATGGCTACGCTCTCTCCGGTCTCGGTGTTGATGGCGAATTTGACCTTGGCGAAGGTGCCCTCCCCGATGGTCCGGCCGACCTTTCTGGTCCCCATTTGTCGCTCCGCGCTTGTTGTCTCTCCACGTTCATTGGAGGTCTCCCGACCCCTGCTTGAGATCGGACGGAATCCACCGAAAGAATTTCTTTTTTTTTCTGTTTTCTTTTTTTTTCAAGAAAGGGAACAATTCCTCCCTTCCCCTAAACTAAAACAATGTCAGCTTGCCTTCTTGAGAGGAAACAACGCAGAGCACAGAAAAAGAAAAACGAAGAGAGAAAAAGAGGAGGAACAAGAAGCGAAGAAGAGATGGGAGTTGAGAAGACCGGCAGGGAAGATTTTTTTTTCTTTTTCTTTTTTCTTTTTTCTGACGAGAAAAGGAAGGACAATGAAAGAAAGAAAAAAGAGAAGGTATCTATCTATCCGATAATAATGCAAGAGAGACGAGATCGCTGGAGCGGATGCCGGAATCCGGCGACGGAAGAATCGAGGGCACGCAGCTTGGATTCGAGCAGAAATACAGGCTGTGACCTCAGGTCTCCTCGTTGGACTCAATCGAGATTAAGATATATTTAAACGATATGACAAGAAAACGGGGGCCGCTGCGATCCGTGGGCTTCCATTTCAACGTCAGTAATGGCTACCCGGGAAGGGGGCGAATGGAACATTGGATAACGGGAGCATTGGATACAGGATAACGGGAGCAGTATATATATATATATATATATATAGGTGAACTAACGGAACATTGGATACAGGATAACGGGAGCAGTATATATATATATATATATATAGGTGAACTAATGGAACATTGGATACAGGATAACGGGAGCAGTATATATATATATATATATATATATATATATATATATATAGGTGAACTAAAAAAATATGCCAGCTAAAAAAAATAAGTATATATGTGTCTAAAAAAATAAAATAAATTATTGATATCTTTTAGGTATTACACCTACATTTTAATTGTAAGCTTTTTCATGCTTTTTTTTTCTAAATTTTTTTAATATTTTTTAAGTTTTTTTAAAAATTATTTTTTAAATTTTTTTTGAATTTTTTTTTGAATTTTTTTATTCAAATAGTAGGTTTGTTATTTTCTTTCTAAATTTTTTTTAAGTGCACATGCATCTTTTTTTTCAATCGACATATCCTTTCATGTGTATGTACGTTGATCCGATGATCTAAAATTTGATCGAATATAAACTAGAATCTAATCCATATATATATATATATTTTAATTTTATTGTGTCATATGTCACACTGCACCCAATTTTATTACACCATGTATCACGTTGCATCATATGTATTTTTTTTATATTTCTTTTAAGCTCTTCCGAATCCTAATGGATGCCTACCTCCTCCTCACTCTCCTTCCATCGCTTTCCGTCATCGGTAAGGCTCAAATTAACCCATTGATCTAGCTCGATTTACTTAAATTTAATCCGATTCATTTTAAAAAACTCATAGAGTTAAATTAAATTTTAAAATTAAATTTATTTAATATTTTAGATTCAATCTGATTTGATCTCAAATCTAAATTTAATATTAAATTCAACGTATAAATTTCTTTGAGACTATACCATAAAAGTATCCGTAGCATTTATTTCGCATACCACAATCTGTTTGATAAAATGTTTGCACGCATTAGGAACTGACTGAAACAAGTTAAACGGGTCAGAAGGTTGAGCGTCGCCAGCCGGGCAGCAGGCAAGCAGCCCCAGCTCATCAGTTCATCAGTCATTGCCACACGTTTGAGGGAGAAGGGCAAGGTTATCGATGTGGTGCTTCGGGGTTTAAGAGCCGCCGACTCTCTAGGCGAACGGAAACCATTTTTTGACCACACAGGTATGCTCGCATGGCTTCTTGCTCCTCCTCGTTTCTCTTATCCTCAGCCTCAGGCTCGGCGTTCTTTCTCTACCCTTCCTGGATCCGTGACGGCTTTGCTCCTCTTCCTTCGTCTCTCCTCTCCCCCTGGGGCTCCGGTGGTTACCCTGTCACAGTCTCGCCTTTCCTCCGTCTCCGCGGCCGCTCGACCCTATGGAGACCGGCAGACCGGTTATCCCGTCACCGTCTGCGCCATAGCGCCACCGGTTCGGGTTCCGGCCCTCGACAGCCTCCTTCTGGAGAGGATCCGAGCTACTTCGCCGGTTAGTATGTCTACCCTCCTACCTTACCCTTTGGATGGGACTGCCCCATGGCTACATGAATTTTCCTTCTCTTTTCCTCCCCCTTCATGTACTCTTTATTATAGGCTTTATGATTTCCTTAAGAATTCCTAACTGCGGTTTATTAGGGGATGATGATTCCTCTTCAACCACGACAAAGAAGTGCTGCGTGTCATCGTCAAGGGTTCTACTTCTTTCTCTCGGTTCCTTCTCTATGACTTGCCCCGCTTTTTTCTTCGCGTTTCCCTCGAATTTTAAAAAAGTAAAAATAAAAATAAAAATAAAATAAAAAAAATAAAAACTTGTTGAGGATTTTATTTGGCGAGCGCGATCCTTGCTAAACGCTACGACCAGAGGTTGCTCTAACCGTTTTATGATAAAATTTGACAAGCATAAAATGCTGTCATTTATATGTGTTGAAGTCCAACTTATAACCGGGTCTGAAAGGAGTCCTATTTTCGGTTTGGAAAACGGATTAGGAGTTTAATTAGGATCTAATTTGAATTATTGTGGTAAGGGTCCAGTTTGGGTCGGGGTATCTTAAGATTTACATTTTCTTATTCTTTTAGTGGTTATGCTTCTATTTTATAAAAGCCTTACAACTCAAATTCTTAATTGATGAAATCTGTTTGGTTTTCTTAAAGGACCCGATAATGGAATTTGTTTGAATATTTTTCGTTTTTTAGCCCTATATCTGGAAGCGATCGGTTTATCTGTTGATAGGACAGTACCGTATCACTGATTTAGTATGTGCTTCCTTAGAAACATGTTTTGTAGTGTATGGATCCGCTTACAGGTTGATTAAGCACCCAGAAGCTCTTTCTGATATTTTTGGAAGAAGCAAACAGCGGAAATGATTTTTTTTTTTTAATGTAAAAACAGCGGAAATGATGGAATAACCTTCGTCCTCAGCCAAAACTTATATACGGGTGAACCAGCGAAGACACTATTTCCTTGATTTTTTAACAAAAAACTTAGGCCCTCAATGGACCATGCTCCCCGGTCAGGAATTTGATCAGTCAATGGACCTCTTCATAAGTTGCTGAAATCAAGATGGAAGAAGAAACTCATTGTAATGCCTAGGTTGGACACAAATTCTTATCTTTGGACCTCTGCAGTAGCATGTGAATGTTTTCCTTTTTCACCTGATTCAAAAAAAGGGTAGTCCAGTGTATGAGGCTCCCATCATTGCGGGGTCTAGGAAGGGCCATTTATGTGTGCCGTTGATTGTTTCCATATTTTGGACCTGTGACATCTAGAGCAACCTTACCATTGCATCAAGGTCCATCCTCACCTCTTTCACATGATATGTTTGCAAAACAAAGGCATCCTTACAATCTTACCTTCAAGACTTCTACTTCCCCCTTTAGTTCAAAGTTTTAGGGAAAGTTGCTTATTCAATCAAAAAAGTCAGAAGGGTTCTTAGGTATACTCATAAGTTGGCCAACCAACAAAATTGTCGACTTTAGTGAGATTTGTTCTCAACCATCTACATCCATTTGGCTGAAGTAGTTCCCAGGACTCACAATCTACACAAAAGCTAAAACAGTCTTGATGTGGTATGGTAACAGCTTGCCTATTACAGATGGACACGTAGCAAGAGATTTCAAATAGATTTGAATTTTAAACAAAGGATTAAAAGGAGATTATGGTAGATTCGAATTCCCAGATAAGGAGATAAGGAAGGAGGTTATGACAATCCCTTGATTTCCGCCTTCAAATCGTAATGGATCCATGCTCATGCACCTATATAAATAAGATCAAAGGGACCCAGAAGAACAAGCTCCAAAAGAGAGAAACTCCCATAACCCAAAGCTTTTATATTAAGAGGCTCTCAAGCTCCATTCTCTCCCTCCTTTCCATTGTTCTCTGGTGACTAATTTGAGCGTTGGAGGGTCTCCACCGAAAACAACTCCAATAAAAGATTTGATTTGTAGGTTCAACCATCCACTTCCATCCAGTTTCATGCCACCATTCAGTTTCTCTATATCTGCCCGCTCTAATGCCAGATCGGGCACTAGCAACAATAGATTGGCATTAGAGAAAGGGCAAGATCTCGACGCTCTAGCTTTTCTTGTGATTTTCTATTCCATTTTTTTCTAAATGCTACAGGTCGTCACTCGGTGTAGAGTAGCAAAAAGATCCACCTTGGACCCCACTAAGCTGCAACAAATTTAGGACAACCCAACCATAAAGCCGACCTCAGCCAACCGAAAAGGGATAACCCCATAAGAGGACCCTTGGAGTACCACTCCTCGTACCAAAATGAGCTAACAAACTCGATGGATCGAGAAGTGAGGGATAACCCCATAAGAGGATTCTTGAAGTACCACTCTTCATACCAAAATGAGCCAAGCTAAAAACCTCGGTGGATCGAGAAGCGAGGGATAACCGCATAAGAGGATCCTTGAAGTACGCTCTTCATACCAAAATGAGCCAAGCTAAAAACCTCGGCTAACCGAGAAGCGAGGGTAACAAGAAGACCTTCGGAGTACCACTCCTCATACCAAAATAAGCCGAGCTAAAAATCTTAGTCAATCGAAAAGTGACGGATAATCTCATAAGAGAACTCTTGGAGTACCGCTCCTCGTACCAAAATGAGCCAAGCTGAAGACCTTGGCCAATCAAGGAGAGGGGGATAACCTGAATAGGAACCCCCAAGGAATGCTCCTTATGCCAAGTATGATTCGAGCCGAAGTTGACCTTGGCCAATCAAGGAATGGGGACAACCTAGAAACCAATAATAGGGGGCAACAAGTCCGAGCTGACCTCAAATACGAGCATGACAAAAAGAATCAAGGAACGCATACCAACAAAATTGTTTTTAGTATCATTCAAAATTTTTTATCATGAAATAGGTCGATGAGCAATTTGAGTATTTCCTTTGCTTGAGTCGGAGAAAACGGCTTGGGCTCGGAAGTGGGGGGCATATGATGTGGTGTGGTAATAGCCTGCCTATCATGGATGAACACATGGCAAGAGATTTCCAATAGATTTGAATTTTAAATGGAGGATCCTGATGAGGAAAGAGGTTATGGCAGTTTCGAATTCCCATATAAGGAGGTTATGACAATCCCTTGATTTCTGCCTCCAAGTCGTAATGGATCCATGCTCTCATGCCTATGTAAACAAGCCCAAAGGGATTGCAGGAGAACAGGCTCCAAAAGAGAGAAACTCCAATAACTCAAAGCATTCATGGTGAGAGGCTCTGAAGCTCCATTGTCTCCCTCCTTTTTACTATTCTCTGGTGACTGACTTGAGCGAGGGAGGGTCTCTGCCAGAAATAACTTTGGCAAGAGACTTGATTTGCAGGTTTAACCATCCACTTCCGCTCAATTCAATGCTGGCATTCAGTTACTCCATATCTGCCTACTCCAACACCAGATTGGGCACCAGCAGCAACAAGTCTTATGGTTTAGATATATCAAATCGACTCAATTTGTTGAATGGTTATGCACCCTATCATTGCTTGGCTAGAAAAACAATCTATCACAAAAAATTATCTGTCTAGATCAGGGAATATGCAAATCATATTGGTCAAGGGAGTGAGAAGGGAAAATTTTTTTCTCAAGTCAAGTGGGACTCTTTTTTTTTATAGCACCTATAGATGGCTGAAAAACCCAACCAAGAGCTGATTATTAGGTTATGGAGGTGCCTTGCTAATTTGATTGGTGGTCAAATGAGAAGATTCCCCACAAAGAGTAAAGGCATTTAGCACTGATTGCCAAAGAAAGGCATTTGAACTCACTAAGTAACTGAGAGATGATGATGATAATATGATTTTTTTTATTATCATTTAAGGAGCACATTTCTAGGTATTTTGATGTAAGTTGCTACCATGAACTCTTTAAGCAAATGAGGGATGGTATAATAGAATTTGGCTTGGCTTATCCTTTAGGGGGTACATTTCCAAGTGTTGTGATGGAAGTTATGCAAGTAAATTATGATAAGGTACCGGTTTAGGGAAGTTGAAATTATCAGTATTTAATTTTTTGTTTCATGCATTGTTTTAAGTATGGTATGAAGGGCATATCATACTGACCCAAGATTTGTCGTACTGCATCAAATTCGGTGGTATGGGATGTGTCGTACCATACCCATTATAAGGGATGTACCAACACTCAGAATGCCAAACTAGCTCATACCGACACACTAATAGGTTGGCACCGGTGCAGGGCCCGATAATAAGATAGCGAATCTTGTACCGATCCAATAGGCTCAATTTGCTACTTGTACCAACAGATGATATTATGTGTTGTTTTGGTGTTAGCAATGTATAATGTATAAGTATGGAGGCATGCCATACCGTATTAGTAAGGTATTGATATGGATTCTGGAGAGAGACTTAAGTATTGGTTTCACATTTGGCCTTAGTAGATTATAACTAATGGTTGACTGTATATGACTATCTTTGACTACGATCATATTCTTGTAGAAGTTTTCTAAAGTGTTATCATGCCAAATATCAGATAGATTCCACATTCAAGAAACTAATGCATATCATTTTTGCATATTTAGGGTACTAGATGGACCTGGATGAACCCTAATGCTCAGGCAGAATGTTATGTAGTGGATATTAAACTCAACTAGATACATGCCCAAATTGTCATGGATTGTAATGAAAACTCAAGATGGATTAAAAAAGCTTAACTTTTGAAAATAGTTCACTCTAGGCACTCTTGAGAAAGCATGACTCTGAAAGACTAAGTTTGGGTGGTTGACTTTGATAATTACTAAAGAGGAAGATTTCATAACTCTCTCAAATCCAGAATAAAGCACAAGTTTCAAACTTGAACTCTTATTGGAGAAGTAGTGCCATAATATATGAGTAATTATCAACTATTAAAAAAGATGTAGGCAGAAACTTTAGGTAGGAGCCTCTTTACTCATATTTGTTATTAATTCAAGGGCCTTGGGGGATTTTGAATCAAATCTCAATTTGGAACAGAATAACTATTCAGTGCTGTTTACGCTTGTATAGCTGGGTCTTAGCTATGTTCGAGCAAAACTTGTTGATTAGTTTGCAAATATGAAGTTGTTTAATGAATCAACCCAGCAGTGATGTACAATAGACGGACCCAGTAGTCTGAAAAATATTTTCCCAAATATCTCTTGACAATTGATTATTGGAGATTGTTTTATCAGATACGCTTTATGTACTTAGTCTGGGGCCCTGCTGTTATTCATGTAGGATCAAACTATTCCTCGCACCCTTTTCGTGCAACTATCCTATGGTGATTTTTGACCATGAAGAAACTCTATTACTGATTTAAAAATTTTCTGTTCTTTCATTGATTTCTTGTCTTTCGATGTGCCTCTCTTCTTGCACTCTCTATCTTTCTCTCTCTTTCCCTTCAATCGCAAATCATGTCATGTTGTTATGGGTATCGTTTCTCATCTTTCCTGATCAATCGTGTTTGTTGGATTTTAAGTTTATGTCCATGTCTCAATTTTGTGTACCATTTTTCCAATCATTGTTCTTAAAATTCGGATCTACTCATAAATCATAGAAGAGGTTAGATTGAATCAGTTATATCTAGTTGATGTTTCTGCCTATTCAGGACATTAAAAGCTACCTACAAGCTGAATTACCTTTTTTGTTAGAAATGTTTAAGAAAACACAAGGACAAGATTTTAGCATATGGTTATAAATATAAAATTTGCCTCTTATTGTTAACTCCATGAACTCAGATAACATGCTTGTTAGTTTGACAACTTCATAGTTATTATTTATAAATTATAAGTAATTCTGAAGCAATATAGTTAATTTATTATTGAAATTGGACTTCCATTTGATTGGATATGCAAGCAGCATGAAGACATCTATAATTTATATTGCTAGGGAGAATTTCTAGTCAACACATGTGACACTATTAGGTAGCTCTGACTTTTGAGTATTGTTACATCTACATGAAGAAATGAAGGGCATGTAGTGTTTTAATGTTGCTTGGTGTTATATGTAGATGATCTGATTGATTTATAATAATAAGAAGGCACCTATTACATCAAGATTGCAAGACACATACTATTTCCAATTACTTTGAAGAGAACCGTGATCATCAAAATAGAAAGCTAAAGCTTTTAAAATATAGTTGAGGAGACTTATAGGATTTTACGAATTTAAATGCATGTGTAGTTAATATATTTCATTTCACAGTCTGCTAATGATCTTTCCTTTCATCTTCTATCATGATGCATGATAATTGATGATTCTTGATACAAGTTATATCCATCTTGGACAGGTCTGCAAGCAACACTCTCAAGGATCCAGGATAAGGTACGGATTTTCTTTGCTGTTCTTTTCTGGATGTCTTTGTTTTTCTGGGGCAGCGCATGGGATGGGAGAGATAACACTAGAAAGAACAAGGGACCCCGGTTTAGAAAGTGACTCAAATGTAGCAAGTTTTTGAACTATGAACGAATTGGTCTGCGGGTTCTAGCAGAATCTACTGAGATGTAGCATTTAGTGTTTTATATATCACCAATAATAACTGTATGTCTTTCTTGAAGGTTCCAGATGGGGCTTGATTTTGAATCAGATGTTATTCTCCCATCCACCTTTATTAGATGTAGTGATTTTGATCTCTTCTTTTATACATGCTTCTATACTCAATCGTCGCATGTATAGACTTATCTCCCACGCACGTGCATGCACATATGCATTTCTCTCTTCCTTCCTATCTAGAGATGGCAATAAAACCCAAACCTATGGGTACCCGACCCGACCCGATGGAGTCGATGGTCAACGTGTTGACGGGATTTGTGCCGGGTTTGGATAAAACCCGAATGCTTAACTTTGGATTCGGACCAGAACTAAGTAGTTATCCGACCTGATACCCAACCTGAACCCGGCTCGAACTATTTTAGTATTTTAATACATACATACATACATACATATATATATATATATATATATATATATATATATATATATATATATATATATATATATTATCAATTCCCATCTACTAGCTACTAAATTCTAATTTATTCATTCATTATCTTCTTTCTTCCTTTCTCTTAACCTGTTGTTGAATGTCTTGGTCTGTTAAATTTGTATTGTATTTGAATTTTATTTTGATTGAATATAGAACTAAGTGTTATTGAACTAAGTATTATTGAATTTTATTTGGTTAATGCAACTTGAATTTTATTTTGATTGAACATGGAACTAAGTGTTGTTGAATTAAGTATTGTTGAATTTTATTTGTTTAAGACGGATATGATTTATGGGTAGTATGGCTTTAGAGTTGACAGAAATAAAAAAAAAGCCTCAATATGACTCAATTGGGTTCGGACCGGGTAAACCCAAATTATCCGATACCAAATTGAGATGGATTTGGGCAAAAAAAAATCTAGTTCCAGTAGTGTTTGTGCTAGGTTTAGATAGTTTATTGGATATTTGGGTTTAGATTTGGATAGTTAGAAATCTGTTCCAAACTCGGCGTGATGCCATGCCTATTCCTCTTATGATACTATATAGTGGGCAACTGCTGAAGGTGGTTGAGATTGATGCTGGGATTTATCAGCATTCATTGATTTCATTTGCTTCTACATTTTCTTGTTCGTCTTCGTCCTTGTTGTCATCCTCGTGAATGACAAGATTGCTTATTTCATTATCAGTTATTCTTGTAACCAATGGCTTGTGCACCCAATCTGCTTTTACAGGCCTGTTGTCTGGTGTTGTTTTCCTGCTTGCATTTGATTCTTGCAAGTTGAAATCTGAACTCTCTACTTATATAATGAGGTTGCTAAATCTTAGTTGTAAACTACTACTAATGTCAGTTAAAGAATGTGGAGGCATCAAATATTCTGTATCTGATAGTGTTTTAGCATGAAGTAAAAACCGAATCGGAGTTCATCTAGAGTTTTGCTTGTCAGGTTAGGCAGGCTAGTGACATCTTGCATTTCTATATGATCGTGGCTGGCAACGGTGAAGGTTGTCCTAAATAAAAATTATTGGTGTATAAGGGGTCATAAAATTCCCTCAAAAAGGGTCATAAAATGGATGCGGGATGAGAATTAAGGTTATGGTCATTGACCCGGCTGTTATGGATACGAAATAAGGATTAATAGAATTTTGCTATGGTATTGTTTTTATAATATTTTATTAAAAATTATAGAAAAATCTGAATCATCCAATCAATAAGGATATTTAAGATACTGAGCAGTATATTTTATTATTTTTTAAAATTAATATTTTATTATTTTTTTTGATTTGGTTGGATCAAGCTGGCTCGATTCTTTTCTTCTTCTGGTTGTCTTCCCTACATATCTCTATGCTGGCTGCCTCCTTATCCCTGCTTCGGCCACTTTTGGAGAGGGAAAGGGGAGCAATGAGAGGAAATGGAGATGGAGCAATAGAGCTCGAGTCTTTTTCCTCATCTCTCATCGCCACAAAGAGAAGGTTCCTCTTATTGTATGAGCTTAAACACAGCAGCAAGTCACCCCTCCTTGTGAATTAGATTTCATGTTTTCATTAATATTACCAATGCAAATTCTGCAAAAAGTATTCCCGTGAACAGCCAGTGATTGCTTGTGCCTATTGACATGAATCAGAATGCGAAATAACGTGACAGATATAAAATCCTAATCACCAATGGCAAACAAGAAAACTTCAGAGTTATGTGGTTTGCAGCCAACTACCCGTTTGAAAGCAAATTCTGCATAAAGAATAAAGAACTCTTATGAATGATTGATGTTCGTTGTTTGTCTGCAGTCTGAAGCAGGACTTGGACAATAGGACTGATGCTTGCACCAAAATAATTCCAAGATCAAAGATCATTACACCTGACAGCATAATATTCTTGTAATCATCAAAGGAGAGAACCCAAAATTACATACTGCAAAGCTAAGGGCATGCTGATCACATTTAGTTTCTTGTTTTTCCATGCGATGCTGCTTAAAGGCAGACTATTCCTAAAACCCCTGATAGAACTGAAGTATATTCCAACATATTTACATTATTGGTTAAACAATTTGCAGTACCAAAAGCACCGGTAAAACAAACTCATATGCCACTAGTGGAAAACTCAGGATCGGTAATATGGTAACAGACTAGAAAAATCGAAGCAAGCAAACTAGGGCAACAACAATTCAGGGATCAAGACATCATGTTTGTTTTGTCCCTTTGCTACCAACACTCTCCCCTTAGATATATCAGAAAGCACCCTGAAGAGCATCAAGACAATCAACATGACCTAAGTATCAAAAGAGTGACATGACATAACTGACGCTGCAACCATTTGATACAGGCCCTAGGATTTCATTTAGCTGACGCTTACTTTCAGATGAAACATTATAAGATAAACGCTAGCTGAAACATTTTGAGAAGAAGAATCCAGAAAAGGACAGAATGTGGCATATCCACCAAAAAATTTGGGCTAGAGTGATGCTTGCCTATCAGCGACCGAGGCTACAGGCGATCAGGTGGGGGCTGGCTTGGCCACTCCGGTCGGAATGGAGATGGCTTCTCCAGAGGGTGCGTCCAGCGCGAAACCTTGCTGGAGCTCTAGCTCTACCCGGCCAGAGGTTGGCGGATCCTTCGAGGGGAAGGTTGGTCAGATGGGGGAGCGGCTCCCTTACTCGCCCGTGGATCCATGTAATCCGACATGTAAAAGCAATCCGGAGGAACAGCGAGCGGTAAATCAGATTCCGACGATGTCGATGAACTCCAGAGGGTGCTGCAAGGTGAGCGAGACGGTCCAATCACAGGCGGGAAGGCAGCATGGTGAATCTGATGTCTGCAACGTATCTAGCCATCCAAGGGTTGGGAAATCGCAGAATAAAGAGGATGGGAGCAGGGTCGATGGAGCGAGGTTTGGAAGGCGGGCCGGGCTAGGAGAAGATTGATGGCCATGCTGTTGTTGTCAACAAATTGAAGGGGCATTGATGGAGCGGGATTTAGATCTGGGGGTTGCGGTGCCTTCGGCAGTTACTAAGGGGAGGTCGTTGCAGATAGTAGTGCTCGACAATCTCATCAATATTTTTTCTTCATGAATATCCTAATGTGGAATACTCGGAGGGCGGGTAAGCCCTTGTTCGCATACACTTTTAGAAGGATGGTGCAACTTTGGATATTTGCATTCTCTTGGAGACTCGCTTTTGAAAGACAACCTAAGCAGGGTTAGACACAGACTTTCGGCATGAAACTTTTATGCTATTGAGTCTCATGAGCTTTCAGGAAGAATCATTATTATTTGGGGAGAGGATGTAACTAATATTGATATTTTTCACAACTGCACTCAACATGTTGTTCTTGTTATTACTATTAGCAATGGATCCACTTGGATTTTATTTAGGATTTATGCTAGTATGGAGTACAGGAAGAGACAGGTAGTGTGGAATGAGGTGGCTAATTTGATTGATCAGAACATCTCCTCTCTGGTGGTTGGAGATTTTAATTGTATTGACAGTGCCCAGCAGAAAAGAGAAGAAAGATCCTTTACTCACAATGTGGAGTCTCAAGAGTTTTAGAATTTCATCTGAAACACGGGTCTAGTAGATTTGGGGTTTTCTAGACCTAGATTTATTTAGTGCAACAACAGGAAACTATAAGAGTTTGAAAGCGTATCGATAGAGCCTTCTCTACGACCAACTGGATCCAAATGTTTTCAAACTATTAGGTATGCCACCTTTTCAGGATTGCCTCAGATTACAGCTCGTTGCTTATTGCCACAAAGATTGGGCTCTCTTACCAGAATCCATTTCGGTTTGAGAAATTTTGGCTCTCTTATCCATGCTCATGGGATATTGTGAGGGAGATTTGGAGATTGCTGATCCAAGGCAATGCGATGTATTGGGTTAACCAAAGACTTGAGCTGACAAGGCGCAGACTCCAAAGATGAAATCACATGGAAGTTGGAGATATTTTCAGGAGGATAGAGGATACTGAGGCTGCTATCGTCAGGCTCCAGTGGAGAGAGGATCAGAGGAAGGTCCATCAGAACTGAAAGAATCGGACAGCTCAGGAGTATACGCACACTCTCGGTCACGAGTCTATGGTCAGTCGTGTGTATAGAGAGGTAATGAATTCTAAATCTTACTAAATAAATTAAATTAATATTTTTTTATTTTTTTAATAAACTGATTCATTGTTATAGTTGATGAGAAATGGAGTGATGTCCAAGCATAGCGAGATCTTTCGATCTAGCCATACGGACAAGAAGGGCAGACCGATGAATGCCGCGATCGAGAGAATTTTTATAAGTATTAAATATATTAGTATATATGATTAATATTATAGCATTTTTTATAAAATTTTATTTAAATTTATAATTACAGGATCAGTTAGATGCGCTCATGAGTGAGGGCCTGGATACCTCTGGCCCCTATGACCATCTATCTCAGATCTTGGGGCCTAAGAACTCTAGAAGGATCCGATGTAGGCTCGGACATATGTCGATCAGCTATTGGTCTGAGATGAGCGTCTCTTCATAAGCTTTCGGTGTCTTCAGTCGGAAGGAGCTTGAGGAGGCATTGGCACGGACAGATCATGCTGCGACGCGGGCAGATCAGACTGAGGAGTGTGCATCTCATCTGAAGGACATCGTGAGAGACATGGTATCGATACTCAGCGCACATTTTGGATGTGCCTTCATGGAATTTGAAGATATGTTGGTCCGCATTCCAGCTCCAACTCCGGCTCCAACTCTAGCTTCAGCTTCGACTCCGACTCCGGCTCTAGTTCATGCTCCATCTTTCGATGACGATGACAATGTAGATTTAGAAAACTTTTGATGTATTTATTTAAAAAAATTATAATAAAATTTTATTTAGTAATAAAATTTTAGCATTTCATAAATATTTTTATGTTTTTGATATTTTTTGTGTTATATATCTCTGTATTTATCAAGTAAAATATATAAAAAATTAAAAATTTTATATTTTTTAATTATTTAGAAGCTACGGCAGCGATTTTACAACTGCGGTCGTAGACGTACCAACCGCTACCGTAGGCAATGTATCAATCACTACATTAGACCTATGGCAGCGGTTACATAACCGCTACCATAGACTAGTTTATGGCAGTAGTTTTATAACCACTGCCATAGATAGGCCTATGGCAGTGATTTAGGAACCACTGCAATAGGCACTCTATGAAAGCAGTTTCAAGAATCGTTACAACAATCGCTGTCATAGACCTACGATAATGATTGCAGTGATAGCAGTTAGCTAACCGCTGTCATAGTCTATAGTAGTAATTTTTTAGGCTATAGCAGCGGTTACGAACCGCTGTCATAGCCTTATTCTATAGTAGTGCAAAAGAACGTGATCGATAAATTTTCTGAGCTTGATCTCAGTTTTCTTGACGAAAGAGGTTCTGATGATGAGGCCGAGCCTTCCACTGCCATTGCTGACTTTCCACTAGCCGAGCCTCCATCTACCATCGCCGATCTCCCATTAGTTGAGCCTCCATCTACCACCATCGATCTCCCACCAATTGAGCCTCCATCTGCCGCTGTCGAGGAATCGATTGCACCGAATTCCTCTACTATTCCACCAAAGATCTGAGGCCTCTTATTTTATATCTTTCTTTTTTTTTTATTTTTTTCTGTATTTGAGAAATATTTTAATTAATGAAAATAAATTTACTTTAAGTTTGTGTTGTGATATGCTTGTTTTCTAGAATCTCACTAGTGAAGATAATCATGCTTCATCTCCCCCTGCCGATACCACACCGCAGCCCCAAGGCCTTCCTCTAAGATCAGTTATTAAAAATCCAAAGAGGAAGGTTCATCAAACTAAGAAGAAACTGAAGAAAATGGAGGACAAGCTTCAGAAGTTGAAGAAGTATTATTCAAAAGCTATAGTTGAAGTCACCTACCTTTGACAAGTCCATAAAAAGGATGCCATGGATTATATCAATAAAAAGCACCATCTGATGGATGGAGGAGCTAGAGCGAATGAAGAAGCTCGACAGTGACAAGGCATGGATTCTGACTGCCAAGGCAAGCTTTCTGAAAGTCAAGTTGAAGGCTGCGTAAGAAAGAATTTGATTACTTAAAGAAAGTTCAGCATGGTCCACCAATCGGAAGAAATATGGCTGGGATTGGACAAAGAAGTTCTCCTAACTCCAAAGCCAATTACAAGCAGTTAGGACTCTCATAATGAATACAGATATGATTGGTGTGGCCAAGTTGCTGACCTCAAGAAAAAGCTTCGAAGAGCTGATGATGAGATCGTCCGACTTCAACGATAATTATTCGAAGGGGCTCGAGCTAGCTCGAGTAGGGACTCGATAGATGTCCTATCCTTATGGAGCTCTTTAGAGAGCTTGTCTACTCTGTACGGAAATAGTCAAATGAAGCTGTGGGAGTTGAAGATGTAGATGGTATATCAACAAGATGCTGTGAAGGATGCGGAGGCCGAGTTGGCTGTATTAAGAAAGAAGCTGAGGAAAGTTGAAGATGACCCCCGGAGGCATAAGAAGTTGTTGAGTGAAAGTCTGACAGCTCGATGAGAGCTTGAAAAGAAGATTAAGGACTTAAAGTTATTCCTGATATTGGCTAGTACTGGCAGTCCGAAGTCTTACTTCGAGTAGAACTTTGACATCTTTTTCTCTTCTTCTTCTCTCTTCTTTCTTTTTAATTGATCCCACAGGCCTTTTCATGTATCAAACTTTTATTTCAATAAAATATTATTTTTTGATTGTCTCATCTCAAACGTATGCCTTTGTAGTTTTTCACTCTCTTCTTCTCTTTCGTTTTTTTTGGAGGGGGGCTTTATATAATTGGGTTCTTGTGTCTTTTGTGTCTGGACGAGATCCTTCTTTTCTTAATGAAATTATTGGAATGCAAAAGGACCATTGAAAGGGCCTCTCCCCATGTCCCTCTATCAGGATAAGATCCTTCTTCTATTTCTGATAGGATTGACCTTTATCTTTATTAGGATGAGGTCCTCCTCTTATCCCTAACAAAATTATTAGGGTACAAAAGGATCGTTAAAAGGGCCTCTTCTCATATCTCTTTGTCAGGACGAGATCCTCCTTCTGTTTCTGATAGGATTGACCTTCATCTTTATCAATGCGAGGTTCTCCTTCTGTCCCTAACAAACTTATTAGGTGACAAAAGGATCATTAAAAGAGCCTCTCCCCATGTCTTCCTATCAGAACGAGGTCCTTCTCTTATTTCTGATAGGATTGACCTTCATCTTTGTTAGGACGAGATCCTCCTCCTTTTCCTAACAAAGTTACTGAGATACAAAAGGGCTGTTGAAAGGATCTCTCCCCATGTCCCCATCAGGATGATGTCCTCTTTCTGTTTCTGATAGGATTGGTCTTTATCTTTATTAGGATAAAGTCTTCCTCCTATTCCTAACAAAGTTATTGAGGCATAAAAGGATCATTAAAAAGACCTCTCCCCATGTCCTTCTATTAGGATGAGGTCCTTCTTCTATTTTTGATAAGATTAGCCTTCATCTTTGTTAGGATGAGGTCCTCCTTCTGTCCCTAACAAAGTTATTGGGCACAAAAAAGTCGTTGAAAGAGCTCCTTCCATATCTTCCTATCAGGACGAGGTTCTTCTCCTGTTCCTAATAGGATTGGCCTTCATGTTTATTAGGACGAGGTCCTCCTCCTATCTCTAATAAAGTTATTGGGGCATAAAAGGATCATTGAAAGGATCTTTTCCTATGTCTTATTATCAAGATGAGGTTCTCCTCCTATTTCTGATAGGATTGACCTTCATCTTTATCAGGATGAGGTCCTCCTCCTATCCCTGATAAAATTATTGGGGCACAAAAGGATCGTTGAAAGAACCTCTTCCCGTGTTCCTCTATTAGGACGAGATCTTTCTCTTATTTCTGACAAGATTGACCTTCATCTTTATTAGGATGAGGTCCTCCTTCTATCCCTAACAAAGTTATTGGGGCACAAAAGGACCATTGAAAGGACCTCTCCTCGTATCTTTCTGTCAGGATGAGGTCCTTCTCCTATTTCTGATAGGATTGGCCTTCATCTTTATTAGGACGAGATCCTCTTCCTATCTCTAATAAAGTTACTGAAGCACAAAAGGATCGTTGAAAGGGCCTCTCCTCATGTCTCCTTGTCAAGATGATGTCCTCCTATTTCTGATAGGATCGATCTTTATCTTTATTAGGACAAGATCCTCCTCCTATCCCTAACAAAGTTATTGGAACATAAAAGAATCATTGAAAGGACCTCTTTCCATATCTTCCTATCTGGACGAGATCCTCCTGTTCCTGACAGGGTTGGCCCTCACCTTTGTCAGAATGAGATCCTCCTTCTGTCCCTAACAAAGTTACTGGGATATAAAAGGATCGTTGAAAGGACCTCTCTCCATGTCCTCCTATCAGGATGAGGTCCTCCTATTTCTGACAAGATTGGCCTTCATCTTTGTCTAGACGAGGTCCTTCTTATGTTTCTAACAAAGTTATTAGGACACAAAAGGGCCATTGAAAGGATCTCTCTCCGTGTTCCTCTATCAGGACGAGGTCCTCCTCCTGTTTCTGACAGGGTTGGCCTTCATCTTTATCAAGGCGAGATCCTTTTTCTGTTTCTAATAAAGTTATTGGGGCACAAAAGGATCGTTGAAAAGGCCTCTCCTCATTATCTTTTATTTAAGAACTAGAGACCTTCTACTTCGTTTAAGAACGAAGTTCAATTAGATCATTTCCTGCCATCATATAGTTTTGTACCAAAGAACAAAGATATTGAAATAAGAAATTTTATTGAGGTAAGATTATTAATAATACATTCATAAGTTCTCCGAGTTCCAGGATCGTAGGAGTACTGATCTTTCGAGCTTCTTCAGATAATATGTTCCCAATCAGACGATTTCCATAACTTCATAGGGATCTTCCCAGTTCAGGATGAGCTTTCCTTAATTTTGAGGTTGCAAAATATCTACTCGCTGAAGCACTAAATCTCCTCCTACGAGTTGCTTGATTCATTAAAAGCTTTAACCCATAATGAAAGTTGGAGTTCGATCGGGATGACTTCCTCCATCCCGAAGGCTAATGCAAAGGAAGTTTCTCTAGTAGGTAATCTTTGAATAGTCCGGTAAGCCCAGAGCACATGATAGAGTTCATCCATCCATATTTCTTTTGCTCCTTTAAGCCTTGCTTTTATCCCTTGAAGCAAAGTTCTATTAGTTACCTCAGCCTCTCTGCTTGCCTGTAGATGAGCTACCGATATAAAGTGGTGGAAGATGTTCAAGTCTTCATAAAACTCAGCGAACTTCGCTCCTGCAAACTGACATCCATTATCAGTGATTAATGTTCGAGGTAGGCCAAACCTATAAATAATTGACTTCTAGATGAAGTCCTTTACTTTAGCTTCAGTAATTTTTGCTAGAGGTTCAGCTTCAATCCACTTGGTGAAATAATCTACTGCCACTAATAGAAACTTTCGTTGTCCAAGCGCCATGAAAAAAGGCCCAAGTATGTCCATCCCCCATTATGCAAATGATCAAGGAGCACTTAATAGTGTGAGTTGTGAAGCCAACTGTCTTTAAATGTTTGCATTTTTCTGACATCTGTCATACTTTCTTAAATAATCCATTGCATCTTAGTGCGTCGTTGGCCAATAGTATCTCTGTCGAAGTAACTTAATTATATGATAAGGATCTCACCCCCAAATGATTTCCACATATTTCTTTATGAACTTCTCTTAAGGCATAATTAGCTTCGGAAGGTTGGAGATATTCGAGGAGTGGCTAGGAGTACGACCTCTTGTATAACTTATTTTCATATAGGATATAGCGGGAGGCCTAATTTCTTAGTTTCTGAGCTTCTTTTAGATCTCTTGGAAGGACTCCCTCTTTGAGATAAGAAATCAATGGGTCAATCCAACTAGGCTCATGGTTGACCTGCATTATTGTTTAGGACTCTTCTAAACTTGGGTGCTGCAGAACTTCGAAGAGAACTTTCCTCGACAGTTTATTTAGGGCCAAGATTGCCAATTTTGAGAGAAGATCGGCTCTAGTATTCTCTGCCCTGAGGATCTACTGAATATCAAAACTATCAAAGGCTGAAGTCAAGCTCCTTACTTTTTTCAAGTATTTTTTCATACTTTCCTCCCAGTCTTCATAATTATTACTAACTTGCCCCACAACCAGCTAAGAGTCGCTGTAAACTTTCAAATGTTCTGCTCTCAGTTCTTTGGCTATTCTTAGTCCTGTAATCAGGGCTTCATACTCTACTCTATTGTTAGTAGCAGAAAACTCAAAGCGTAAAAGATATTTGGCTATAACTCCTTTTGGATTAATGAGAATCAAGCCTGCACCTGCCCTAGAAGCATTAAATGAACCGTCCACATACAATGCCCAAAAATTCTCAAGAAGGTCAGCCTTTTCTTCAGGGAAGCTAGGGATATGAACTTCTTGGTGTTCTGGTTTGGTTACATCTGGAATAGTATACTTTACTATAAAATCAGCTAGTATTTAAGCTTTAATGGATGGCCGGGGTTGAAAATAAATGTCAAATTTAGTTAATTTAATTGCCCACTTTGCTATTCTTTCAGAGGTATCAGGCCAGTGAAGAACTGCTTTGATAGGCTGATCAATAAGAAGAGTAATTATGTATCCTTGAAAATATGGTCAGATCTTCCTGGCTATAATCAAATAGGCATAAGTTAGTTTTTCTAATTTGGTGTATCTTGTTTCTGCATCCCTAAGGACTCAGCTTATATAGTAGATCGGCTTCTAAACTTTAGCCTCTTCTCTGATCAAGATGGCTTCAATAGTTACCGACGATATAGCAAGGTATAAGAACAACTCTTCTTTGGATTCAGGCTTGGTTAGAAGTGGAGGTGAACTGAGATAGTTCTTTAATTTTTCAAAGATCTGCTAGCACTTAGGAGTCCAATTGAAGTTCTTGGATTATTTAAGTACTTAAAAGAAGAACATACAACGTTCTACCGACCTTGAAATGAAGCGATACAAGACTGCTACCTTGCCTATGAGGCATTGAGCTTCTTTTATTATTTTTAGGATTGTCATCTCTTGGATAGCTTTAATCTTCTCCGGGTTGGCTTCAATACCGCGCCTTGATACCATGAATCCTAGAAATTTTTTTGAGGTTACTCCGAAAGCACATTTTGTAAGATTCCAGAGGATGCTAAAGATCTCTTCAAGATCAGTAATATGATTTAGCGAAGATCTACTTTTAACTAGGATGTCATTTACATAGATCTTCATGTTTTGGCCGATCTGCTCCTTGAATATCTTATTCATCAGGCGCTGATAAATTGCATCCGCATTTTTAAGCTCAAAAGGCATGATCTTGTAATAATAAAGACCACGGTCAGCAATAAAAATAGTTGGTTATAGTCAAAAAAGGCATCCATGAAGGAAGGAGTTCATGGCCTGAAGTTACGTCCACCAGTTGGTCAATCCTGAATAGAGTGTAGCTATCTTTTGGCAAGCTGTGTTTAAGTCTATCTCCACTTTTCATTTATTTTTTTAACAAGAATGGCATTTGCAATCCAATCTGGATAAAGCACTTTTCGAATAAATCCTATCTTGAGGAGCTTATTGACCTCGTCCATAATAGCCTTCTATCTCTCTGGTGCAAAACTGCACTTTTTCTGCTTCATTGGCCGATGCTTAAGGTCCACAGCCAGACGATGCTCTATTACTTCACCATCAATCTTAGGCATATCTATAGGCACCCAGGCAAAAATATCAGCATTCCTTTGCAAGAAGGTGACGAGCTACTTTCTGACTTCTTCTTTCAGATTCGAGCTGATCTTTACAGTGTATTTCTTATTTCCATCATTAATGAAACCTCCTTCAGGTTGTCGATGGGTTTCCCCTTTCTTCAGATAGGTCATCACGGGCATCAAGTCCATCCATTGGACAAGAATCTGCATGTCTTCCTTCATGTAGGGCAATATTGTAGTAGTGCTGAGCTAGTGCCTGATCTCCTCCGACTTTTTCAACTCCATACCTTATTGGAAACTTCATTTTTAGGTGGTAAGTTGAAACCACAATCAGAAATGCATTCAAACCAGATCGGTCGAGGATTACATTATAGGCAGAAGAAGCCTTGACTACTAAAAAATCAATGTAAGCTCTAGATTATCTTGGATACCGACCTGCTACCACTGGCAACATTATTACTCCTTCCACTGGGACTGCGTCGCCTGTGAATCTTACTAATAAAGAATTCATCGAACCCATCCTACTATCAGATATGGATATTTTAGAAAAAGCATCATAAATAAGACATCAATAGAGCTTCTATTATCAATTAAAATATGACATACATCGTAATCAGCAATATTTAAAGTAACTGCAACCACATCATTATGCGGAAGCTGAACTTTTTAAGCATCTTCTTTAGTAAAAGTGATAGGTTCTTCAATCTACTGCTTCTTTGTTGGCTCTACTAACTTACTGGCCTCCTTCCGTCGAAGTCCCCTAATGATGGTTTTTATGATTCCAAGGGAAGATCGATTTTCTTGTGGTTTATCCCTCCAAGGTGGTTCAGACGGCGGTAGGGCTCTCAAACGATCTTCTTCTCTTTCTAGTCAATGCTTGATAAACTAATTCAGCCGATCTCTTCTGATTAGTGCTTTGATTTTGTCTTGAAGCTGGATGCATTCTTCAGTATCATTGTCATGATCATGATGATAGAGACAGTACTTATTGGGATTGCACTTTATCGGATGAGTCCACATCCTCTTTAACTCTGGCAGCGCTCCTTTATCTCCATCAGTACTTGAATCTTCGAGGCATTTAAGGAAGCGTAGTTATTAAATCTTTTGGAAGGAGAGTTCCGTCGGATCCTCTAATTCAAACTTTTCTGTCGACGAGCTCAAGGAGGTGTTCGAGCTCGTCTACACTCGAAGAAAGTTTGGGAGCACGGTCGAGCTTCACTCGACTTTTCTTCAAGTGCGGGCTTGCTGGATTCATCCACTCGCCGCTCTCTTGCGGCTTCATCATCCTTCAATTTGAAGGCCTCCTCAACTTGAGAATAACTTTCAGCCCATGCCAACATATCAGCAAAATTTCTAAGATACTTTCTTTCTAGGGAGAACAGAAGATCATTCTTCTAAATACCGTCTTTCAACGCGGCCATGGCTATAGATTGGTCCAAGTTCCGGACCTCCAATGTAGCAGTATTGAAGTGACTGATATAAGCTCAGATGGACTCTCCTTTCTTCTGCTTTATGTTGATAAGGAAGTCTAAGCCTCATTTTGGATGTCGGCTGCTTATGAAATGAGCCACAAACTAATGGTTCATTTAATCAAAAAAGAAGACCATACCTAACTTAAGGCTCGAGTACCAATTTTTTGTTGCTTTCTTCAAGGTAGATGGAAAAGCTCGGCATAGAATGATGTCTGGCATGCCATGGAGCAGCATCATCATTCAGAAGACTTTGAGGTGATCGATCGAATCCGAAGTTTCATCGTAACTCTTGAATTGAGGAAGCTTGAAGTTCGGTGGGACGAACTCCTGCATGATTCTGATGGAAAAGAAAGGATCGATGTAGATTTCTTCATGATGGATCGGGGCGGCATGGCGGAGCTCCTCAATTCATTAATTCATGTCCTAAAGTCTCTGATCAAGAATGTTATCTCGATCGCAGATCTCAGAGGATCGCTGATTGTAGATAGGAAAAGTCTCTTTCGGAGAAGAATCATGGTCAGAGTAAGGGCTTCCTGCTCTCTACTTTTGCTTTCCGGGGGTAACAGGTCTGCTGACCCAAGTGGCCCTCCTCTGTGCTGGTTCTTGAAGTTCTGACGGAGGTCTCTCTGGCTGGGCTACTATCGGAGGCTGCTGCATAGCCTACACTATCTCAGTGAGGCCTCAAATCAGCTGTATCAGTAGGTTGAACTGCTTCGGATCCACCATAGCTACTAGTGGAGGAGGTTGAGGTGTCGACGATGGAGCTGGGAGGGGCGGATCTGGCTTGGTTCTGACGATAGAAGCAATAGACCGTCGGATGGTTGTCTTCTTTGGAGGCATTTTTGAAGCAAAATAAAATTAAATGAAAATGGATTCAAAAGATTAGGAGAAGAAAAAGGCAAATAGGTTCGACTGGGCATTTCTTTTAGAATAAGAGCTCAGAGTCCTTTTCTCTAACGCCAATCCTGTTGGTGCAGGAATCTATGAGAATGCTAGAGATAGCTGGAGTTGAAAAGATGAAGCTACCAATAAGACCTACAAAATAAAGTCCAAACCGGAGGTGGATGGCTCCGACAGGATTCTTCGATGCTCAAGTCAGTTTTCTGACCAACTGAAATGGAGTACTCAAGAAATAGAAAAGCAAAGTAACGAAAGATAAGAGAGTTTGGAGAAAAATATATCTAAAGGATCCCTTTTATAGATGAAGCGTGTAACAAACTGATGGTGACAGCTATAACCATCTGATAGTGGACTGCTCAGACCACGTGAAATTTGTTATGGAGGATGAGTTATTATTTATCACGACTTTGCAGGCAGTGGAGATCCATTTGTTGGAGTTCGGACGTAATTTGGAGACTCCAGTATATGTAGTGGACTTATAACCGATCGAGGTCCATTGGGGCAATGCCTAGTGGCTTTAACAAGTTCGGAAGTCTTAGGAGGGTTGCATACTGGCAGATGCTTCCTAGATTGAGATCTGAAGTATCGTGCTAAATCCTTCATGGAACAGTCGTCATGAATCAGTGGCTTGATGAGGTCCTTTCGGATGATTTCAATTAACTGGTGTAATATGGACTAAGCAGGTCCACGGCTAGCTAAGAGAAGCTAATAAAAGAAAGCACGATGGTAAGGAGTGCATCCGAAGAAAGTTCGATTGGAAGGAGTGCTACTGGGAGGAGTGTGGCTAGAAGGAGCGCTATTGGAAAGAACGCAACTGGGAGGAGTGCTGCTGGAAAGAGCGCGATTGGAAGGAGTTCGTTCGGAAGGAATTTGACTGGAAGGAACGTGTCGTCCATAATATAGAACTTCGACTGTCTTCAAAATTCATCACCAATCAAGATTGAGTGAGTTAAACTTTGATCCTATTATTCATTCTGAATTAAGAAGAAAGGTTAATTAAATGATAATTCTCTTTTACTATTCAAGATCGTCTAGCCAAGCTTTCAGTATGCTTTCGATGAGTTCCGTGATAAAGTCTTGTTGTTGAGAAGATCGGTGATTTTCTTCAAAATGAGGGTCGACGGTTAAGAACTTTGGCGGAGGTTATTTTACCCCCAACAATGTTAATATGAAAATTTCAGAGCAGGCTTATCTCATGATACAACCCATATGCTGATGGATTATTATAATCCATGTCTTCAAAATCACTTTACAATTAAATCTTGTAATGTTTAAATTTGCATGGCCCAACTCACCCCTAATGATTCGACTTGTGTGATTTCTCATATATAACTTAAAATTATTAATGCTTGTATCTACTCTTAAACAAGGTTCACTATCCCAATGTTGGGTACCATATAGGTACATTATCAGGCTGGTATGATGCGTACAATTGATATGGTATGATACACACCCCATATCGAGGCGGCTCCCAACCCTTTTTCTTACTTTTCATCATAATAGTCTAAAACAGGGCAGTACAGGCCGGCACGATATGGCACCTACTTTGGTTTTGGGCAGCACCGAGCAATACAATATAGTTCAGCGCAGATTGGGTTCGAGGTCTGCATCACCCTGAATTGTGTTTTTGTACTTACTCCAACGTGGTCGGTATACAAGTGGTTCAGGATGGTATGGTAGACATCGTTTTTAAAGACTGCAACTCGATTTTTTCTTGTATATGTGTATGAATGTAGGTGGTGTTTGGTTGGAGTATAAGACCTGAATGAGGCCTCATGCAGGCCAACTGCTATTTACATATAGACTTGAATAGGCTATGCTCGGTCAAACCATTCTATGCCCTTTTTTGCGCATATACTACTCTTTGTCAATCTTGATACAGGCTTATGCCCATTCTTTATGCCCATGTCACTCTTTTGAATTGTACCTCTGAAATTAATTTATATTATCTATTAGATTATATGAACAGAATAATATGATAATTAATATATTGTATAATGTATTGCTAGCATAATATATTATTATTTTCATTCTTCTCTAATAAAGTATTTTAATATTAAAATAATATTTCTATATTTAATATATGATATCTAAATATATCATAGTATGCTAATAATAATTATTAATAGTATTAGTATAACAATAAATATTTCTATAATATTAGTATATCTGCTATTAAAAATTTAACAGTGCTGTAATAGAATGCATTGCTATAAATTTCATTGATATAATAATATTAATATTAGTATAAATTTCTATATTTCAATGATAATAATATCATGTTTAATATTTTCTATTAATTACTATAGATTCTTAATATTTACATTATAACATAATGTTTTATAATATATTATAACATAATTTATATTATTTTATAAAATATTATTCTAAAATAACATCATAATATTATTATTCTTTATTAGTAGTATAATACAAAATATCTCTATATAATATATATTGTATAAAACATAATATCATATAAAGTATGCTAGAATGTAACAAGGGTAGTTTAGTCATTTAAAAAATGAAAAAGTATTTCAATTTTTAGCTCATTCCAAAAATTCTGACAACCTAACAGAATGTAGAATGCCACATGGCATGGTTTTCCTTATTCCCAATTTCCTTGAGCTCCTACAAACACTACCTTAAGAATTAGGTGCAATCTTATATTAATACAGACTTGATGAATGATGCCATGGCTTTTTGGCTTAGCTTGGTGGCTTGGCTTGCGGAGCCAGCTGAGCCATTTTTTTTTATTTAAATTTTATTTATTTTATTTTTTTAAAAATTTATATCTTCTTCATTTTAGCTTCATTTTATGTGAAACTTATTTCATTATGATCAAAAAAATAAACTCTTTCTATTCATAATAAAATTTTATTTTTTAATTTTTATTATTTTATAATTAATTTTTTAATTAATAAAAATATGAATTTCTCAAAATATATATAAATTAATCATTAATTTTTAAAAATTAATATAAATTAATTGATAAATTAATATTTTTATTGATAAATTTATGATGCTTATCACATCTCCCAACTTAAGCTTTGCTCGTCCTCGAGTAAAGAAAGAATTTAGTTTTAAATATCTTTTTAACTTTAAAGTTTCGAATTTTATCTAAACAGTTTTCAAAATGGTCATTAATATTCAGTAGAGCTTAAATGAGATATATCATTGGGGTATTAATATTTATCAATAGAAAATTAAGTAAAGAACATTAAATTTTTTAGAATTTTTTTCTAAATGATCCCATCTTTATCTCTGATTTGTCTAAACTTTCATATAGACAAGTGTATTACTACTTTCTATTAAATATATGTGCCCTAGAAGCCAGAATTGGCTGACACTTATAATACACTTCTAGGGGCAAAATTGTAATTTTGACTAAAAGTAATAAATGGATTATTTTTTATCACATATGTGTATTTAGTGTCTGTGATACATTCTTTGAGTTAATGGTAATGATAATTCATATTTTCAAGAGTTGAAAATTTAAGACATGAATAATCATTGTTAACTCATAAATTGCTCCCGACCATAGGATCATCACGAGGATGGTGATTGATCCGGAAGGTTGGTGTACAATCGCTTTTCTTTAGTAGATGAGTCTTGAGTCTACGGTGTGGAGACACCGGAGCGAGAGTACAGGTACTCGTTAGAGAATGAGGGCACTGAGCGTGACCACCTCGAGTAGTCATTAGGGAGTCTACCTTCTCGTCGATGACTGACTCGATGCTGCAGTAGTGTGTCTGATTCTTTGATCTGAGATGCATCGGCAGTTCACCTTGAGGGTGTTATAGTTTGACTACACCATTACTCGGTCTCCTAGCCATATGGAACCCTGAGGTGTATGTTGGCTATGACATGTTCATTGTAGGAGTTGGATGGCATCAAGATGGAATCTATCTACCTCGATGGTAGAGGAGTAGCCCTATGATAATCATGAGAATCAAGTCCAGAAGCCCATGACCATGGCAGAGTAAAATAATAGAAAGAGTTTCTATTTAGATTTTCAAATTGGACTCGAATCGAATGATTA